>APFE030379825.1:3306-50592 GCA_000404065.3 Pinus taeda
AGAGAGGCAGATTCCCTTTCCCTGAGTAAAAGGGAAAAATCTGAATCAAATGATTCAGCATATCTCAACTGTGCCAAAGCTCCAGGAGGTTTCAAATGAGCTGGAATGGAATTATATATTTTGTTAAACCTCTTAGAGAAATTTTGAATTGTTTCCTCTGGAGCTCTCCTAAGATTGTTATATTCTATAAGGGCTTGAACATGGTTGGTTCTATTTCCCCATTTCCTTAGAAAGCTGCCTTCAAACTCTACCCAACTATGAATGCTTCCAGCTCTAAGGGCTTTAAACCATTTTCTGACTTCCCCAATAAAAGTTTGAGAAATCTTAGTTTTACATCTTCATCATCCACTTCTTCCCTGTCAATAAAATCATTGAACCTATCCACATGTTCCTCTGCTGTAATATCTTCATCACCTCCCCATGTTGGAATCCTAGCAGCATATTTGCTAGGAAGATCATGTAACACAACAGGGAAAGCCAGAGGAGCATACCTAGGAGGTATAGCCATAATGAAAGGAGGAGCAGTGACAACAGGTATGGTATGACCAGTGGAAGCAGGTATTGTCTGAGGACTATTTGGACTAACAGAGGCAGAAGATAAAGTATTGACACGAAAAGGGCTATTTGGACTTTGCAAACCGCCGACAAAAGAACTCCAATTTGGGAGGGGTAAACCAGTTTTAGATTTAAGCAAAACTTCAAAAGGATCAAGTTCTTTGAGCTAGTTTAAGTCCTCTTCCTCTAATAACAACTCTGAAGTAACAACCTCCCAAAACTCTTCCTTATCTTTATCTGACACTAAAGATGAAGTATCAATGCCTCTTTTTTGTAAATCTAAAATAATTCCAATAAGCTCTTCTTCGTTCTCAAACCTCAACAATACTTCTTTAATTTTATCATCAACAATTTTATCTTCAGGACTTCTAGAAAATTCAGGAAACAAAGATTTTGAAATGTTTGAAGTACCTGGTATATCAGAAAATCTTTGCCTGCTCCTGGAGATAATGTTGGGATTATCCACAGGACTAGGTGGGTTTGGGTCAGCATTACTCCTTGTATATCTTCCTTTCGAAGCCACCTTTTTAACTTTAAGATTGAATGGAGTCACCAAGGTAGAATGCAGCCTCGAAAACTTTTCTGAGCTGCTGCTACCTTCAGAAGTTCAGCATCATAATTTTTCGGGAATGAGTAATCTTCAGACTCCCGGCAGACGCACCAAAATGTTATCTCAAAATCAAGTCCTGATAGGCTGCTGGCCAGGTTGACTCTAAGTAACTATTTCAAACCAAGCTTTTGACTAAGGCTTAGCCTCCTTAGCTTGAGAGGGCTCTCTCAAAAGGGTTATTGATTTTGATTAATGATAAGATGGCTAACTCATGTGGTGTAACAACATAGAGAAATATAAAGGCTGGATAAACATTACATAAGTTTCCATTGGGATTATGGAGTCAATCATACTTCAGTAAACTATGACATTGCCTTTACATAGAAGTCAGGGCACTTAGCATTTAGATATTCAAAACACCACTAATATAAAACCACAGTTCATACATGCATACAGGAAGTCAGAGCACAATCAGTGAATTCTGAGTGATTATACATATATGCAACTGTAAAAGATATTTAAGAAAGGATAAAACACACATTTTGAACATGACAAATCCTTCATGAATCCTGAGAAGAAAAGCAGATGATTTGTATTACTGAAAATGGTCTTTACATAAGCTAAAACAATACTTATGTTATCAAATTTCCAACGCTCATTACATTGCTGTTTCAGCTATATATAGAATCCTTATTCTAACTAATTCGAGCTTCCTCCTCCAGCATGAGGGGAATTTAATAACTCGATCCTTATCTCTAATGACACCTATCAGCTATTTAACTGACTATTAAATACAAATGAAGTGTTGACTGGAACTTTAAAAAAGTTCTAAATTAACTAGGACTCTAACTCTTTTTCCATGCCATAGTGGCTACTCCTCGTTCTTTGAAACCTGGTCCTCTTTAGATTTGGCTGAGCTGGATATTAAATACACCATATTGGCCTTTGAACGCTGAATCCCTATCTGCCCCGTGGTATTAGGAGATGTCCCCTGCTTCTCGGCTTCTGTTTTCCACAATTTGCTCGAACATATAACAACACTTTTCTGAGCCTTTAATAACCCAAGGTATGGAACGTTGCCATGTTTCAGATATGTTGTAGGCTGTAGTGATGGACATGTATCTCTTTTTCAAAAACTCCCGCTCATAATATCAAACTGTTTGTCTGCGTTAAAAATCATTATCTACAGCAGTTTCGTAGCGCACTACGAAACTGCTGTTTTATTTAAAACAACTTGCTTTTTGACCCGAGAACTTATATCATTCAATCATCGATTGCCAAAAACTCCCTTTGATGTTTCATATGTGTAGCAGGGATTTAAATATCTTCAAAACACTAAGATTAAGAAAAATTAACAAAAATTAGGAACAAAACCTTTCCTGAAAAGCGAATTCATTTATTAGGTAACCGGCTTAGCTCTGCCTTCAGGTCTCTAGCAGCTTTCTTCAGTTGGTTAATCTCTTCTGCAGCTGCTTCTATTTGGCTTTTCATGGCTGCCACATAATCTCCTTGAGATGTGATGGCTGCTTTATTTTTGCTGCTCTTTTGCCGTGGTCGTGTCCCTTCCCCTGTTTCCTCTGTTCTGGGCAGTGCTTCCTGTACCTGCTGGAATTTTCTGGTCATAGGTCTTCTAGGTTTAAAAATAAATTCCTGGGCTGGCTCATCAAACTTAAGCCTTTTTGAGGCCTTGGTTTTCTTAACACTTTCCTGTGGTGACTGTGTCAAATCAATCTGAATTGGTTTGGACTGCTCTAATTCAATAGCCTGTAATAAATCATTCAGGCTTGCCTTAGACACAGGGCTCTCTTCAACAACTATAGCTTTACCTTTCTCTTTATTAATTTGGCTTCTTGTCCTTACCCATGAGGCTGCTTCAGATTTACTTGCTTCAGGTACAGTCTTCTTACCCTGAGTCTTTTGCTTTGTTGATTGCTGAGGTTGTTCCTGAATGATTAGTGGCTTTACTGGTTTTGGTAGCTATGGCTTGGTTTGTTTTTTAGCTCTTATTTCTCTTTGAAGCTCAGCTATGGTAAACTCTCTGGCTGGTTGTGGAGTAAGACCAGTCTTACTTTGGAATCCAGCCATGAAGATAAAAGAATTCCAGTCTCTGCCTATCTTTTGGAGGCCATCTAAAACCAGCAACTTAATCAGACCATGATGAAATAAAGATGTTTCACAGTCCTCTTTCCTCAGCTGCACCTTATCACACATCTTACTTAAACTGCGAAATAAATAAAACGGAATGTCTATGGAGACTTTCCCGGTAAAATGCAAGAGCAGTTTAAAGTGGTAAGGATAAACCTTATTGTACCTTCCTTCACAGGTCAGATACTTCTATATGCAGGTGAGAAGAAGAGCATAATGTTCCTTGACATAATACCTGGGCACTGCTTTTGTGAAGTCTTCATTTACATATGCCTCTTTTAAGAACTCCTTACAAGGATTCCTATCAAATTTAAAATTTTTGAACCATTCTTCCCGTCCTCTTGGGATCTCAGTTACGACAACTATTGCTTCTGGAGAAACTTCTATCTCTAACATGGCTACCTTTGAATTCAAACCAGTGAAATTTAGAGAAAATTCCTTAGTTACCTGTGCATGCCCTCCTTGTATCTTTTTACAAAATCTCCAGCATCCGGCATCTTTGAACGCTTTCTTCACGCCTTCATCTCTCAACGTTATGTCCAGGCCTTCAGGTTCATTCCTCTGACATTTGCCGGATCTGTGCTCCTTTCTCTCCATTTTCACTTTGAGATCTTCATAGCCAAATTCTAACAGCTCCGGTCGAGATGGTGATACAACTCCTCTTTTTTATTCAGCCTCGCTTGTAATCAGGCTCGCTTGAACAGCCTCGCTTGAAATTCAAATTGAAACATGACTGGTCACTCATGCAACACTCACGACCATTATTAAGGACTATGCACGGTAAAATTTCTCGGGAATGATATTTCCATGCATATCAAAAATCTATTGGTGGAGTAGCGGCAAATGAACGTTCAAACATGATTCAAGAGTTACTCAAACTAACATGAGTGGACACAAATGCTGACTCACCTACGGACTTGACATTTCAGGAAAGATTCGCTGCGAAATGCACGAAACTTTGATTTCGCAGCGCTGTTAGTTATATTTTTTAATGATGCGCTGCGAAACTGCTTGATCATGACATGCTGCGAAAATACTAGACCATGATTGCGCTGCGAAATGGGCAAATGACATTGCGCTGCGAAATCACTAAAAGACACAGTGACTCGGATAAGACAAGTCATGTCTTATGGAATAATGATGAGCGGAGGAAAACCAAAAGGAGTGGAGTATGATCTAAGTTAAAAACCTTTAAAACTCCCAATCCTAATTGAGACAAATAAAAATGAAACCAACTTTAACATAGACCTTTGTCATCAAACTAGGGCATGTAATTATATGTATCAAACTTTTAGTTCTAAGTGATAACAGATACCATGTAGAAATTTCCCACTGTAGATCACCTAGTAATGCAATGTACTAAAGCAAAACACTTGATCTACTTCTACAACAATTGAGCAAAAGCTTAATCAAACATGAGCAACATCAAGGATGAACAAATATAACTGAGAATGAGAAGCAATCAACCATAACACAGAAGATATATCACTGGGGAAAGCACTAGCCTAAAGCCCCAACTCTGTATTATCATACAAGTGGAAATCTTGTTCAAGTTACAAAAAGAATCAGCTCTCAAGCTATCCTGCTCTCTCTACACTCAAACAATACCACTCATAGACTCAATAAACATAGAATATATCTTCCTCAAGCCCTCCAAGCCTCCTATTTCCTTGCGCAATTTTGATTGGGGTCCAATGATATCACATGTGTGAATTGACCTCATCACACTCACTGTAACCTCAGGTCCAACTGTGCAATCCATAAGGAATAATATTCCTTCTACATGCAAGGAATATTCACCAAAGAATATCCTAGAAACTGATAGTACACTGTCCCTCCATCTGATCTCAACTGGGTCTCTAACCGAACTGACATGCTTGAGTTATCCATGAGTGAATACTCAGTTATCTGAATTACAATAGTTACATGCATGCAAGCATTAAATAACTGAACTCTCATTAATTTAACAAATTGTTAAATTAATCTAATTGGACTTGACTAAGTTAAACTAAGTCAACTGATTACAACTCACTCTCATCTCTTTAACTGAAGGTTAAATTCCTCAATTAATGGAGAAACTGTTGCATGTCCTCACATAGACTTCAAGTTTGATTTTCCTTAACCAATTAACTCAAGATGAATTAATTAATTAATTTCCAAACTTCTGTTGATATCAAATTTTAATTTTACTTCTTATGTTTAGTCCATGGACTGACTAAAATAAGAAGGGATCCCAAAATGCTATTTTTAGAAAAGCTATTTTTAGCGCTTTCACTTTTCACCCATTGTTGCTAAGATCACCAATGGCTGAACTGTTATTTATAGCCCGGCTATTTATAGCAGTGCTATTTACAGCAATGCTATTTTTAGCAATTTCTATTTTTAGCATTTCTTGTTCCACACTTTTCAACAAAATCATCGTGGACTGTTAGATCTACTAAGTGTAGATCAACAGCAGAGGACCGTCAAGTGACTTTTGGATCGAGAAAGGAGATCGACTGTTGCATCAAAATCAGATCAACGGTCGCGATTTAATAGCAAGTCGCATTAGACGAAGGTCAAGGGATAGCGGAGATGGAATGCGATGTACCGATGGCCGATAAGCGATATCGCTGATAGGCCGATGAAGCCGATCGAAGATCGGTGAATGGAGAGCGCAGCGGGAAGGCGATGGACCGGATTTGTGGACCCACCGATATTTATGAACATGGGTGTAAAATATTTGAGATCCGGCTTATGGTTTCGGGCGCTTTTTCCTGTGTTTCCCATGTAATTCCTGTGTATTCTAATAAGAGTGAATGGTCCCGGTTTAAAGGTTTAAAGTTGATAAAAGCTTCCGATAGGTTTGTGGGCCATAACCCACAGGGCTCAAGATTGAAAGTTGTAAATGAAACGGGATTTTTCCTTACCCCAAAATCTACTTTCATTAAGGGGAAAACCACCTTTCATCAAGTGGTATCAGAGCAGGCAAAGGATTTCCTGCAAAAAGGAAGAAGAGTGCAAGAAAAAGGAGAAGAGGTATAATTGTGTTGAAGACTGGAGAGTTATGGTCTTTACTGTCGTACAACAAACGGCAACGGAAGGTGAGAAGACTTGCAACAAGCCTAGAGCATGGAGTGCTCAATTGGTTCCAGAGGAAAGAACTAGAAGGATGCCAAAAGACTAAGCTCAGGGGAGAAAGCTTGGTAAGGTATTGTGTATCAAAGGAAGACTGTTACTGCAGAGGTTTGGTTGCAACTCACAGAAGATCATAAAGGCAATTCCACAGGGATGTGGGTAGAATTGCTAGGGATAAGGAGAAGCATATGACCTGGAGGTCATAAATTTTTGTGCCTCGGGAGTCTGATGCAGGAGCATCCGAGCACTCATAATTAAAGGAGGAATCCAAAGTGAAGAAGGAGGAGACGTGGACCATTGGAGCTAAACCGGAGAAATTCTATTAAAATAGGGCTAAAATGATGGAAGTGATAAGTCTCTCGAAGACTTAATTAAATGTAATCTGCCATATGCATTTATGCGTATAGAGAGTTCAGGGGTTTGTTGAGTGATTGTGCGAAGAAATCGTGCATCTTCAATGATCCACGACTATTGTAATCTCTTATAAAAAGAGAGTTTGTGTGTGTGAGGGGGATATAGAGCAATAAACAGAGTAGATTTGTAAGGCAAGAGTAATCAAAATGTAGTCGAGAGGGAACTTGTGCCTAGGGCTGAAATGCCTTAGAATGTACCATTGTTGTGTATAATAGGAAAAATGTGTGCTCAATGTGAATTTCTGCGTCTGAGTGTTGTTTCATAAATAGGCTGAAATTTCTGTATTGCGGGGTTTGATCGACCATCGATCACTGTAAGGATCGATGGCAATCTAATCATAAACCAAAGATATCGAGTTAATTTTGATGTTGTGTATAGATAAAGTTGGTGGCAGAACTTTGTTTTAATGCATAAATCCATCAAAGACAAGCGAGATTAAGTTAAGGAGGGAACTGACGAGAATGTACAAAAGTTGTTGGATCGATATGATCAATGGACAGGATCATATCGCAGAGACAGAGGAATTGATATTGCATCGGTGGATTTATATGAAAAGGTGGTATATCAGGTGAGGCAAAGGTGGTAAGTGGTAATATTGTGTGATTCCCTGATTCCAATAGCCAAGCGACACGTAGCACACCGAGTAGAGAGAGAAAACTGCTTTTCGGGCGAGTATTCTTCGTGCTACTTGTCCACCCAAAATCATCGTGGACCATTGGATCTACTAAGTGTAGATCAACAGCGAAGGACCGTCAAATGACTTTTGGATCGGGAAAGAAGATCGATTGTTGCATCAGAATCAGATCAACAGTCGCGATTAATCACAAGTTGCATTAGACGAAGGTCAAGGGATAGCAGAGATGGAATACGATGTGTCGATGGCCGATAAGTGATATCGTCGATTGGCCGATGAAGTCGACCGGAGATCAATGAATGGAGAGTGAAACAGGAAGGCGATGGACCGGATGTGCAGACTCACCGATATTTATGAACGCGGTTGTAAAAAAATTTAGATTTGGCTTATGGTTTCAGGCGTGTGTTTCTGTGTTTCCCGTGTAATTCCTGTGTATTCTGATAAGAGTGAATGGTCCTAGTTTAAAGGTTTAAAGCCGATAAATGCTTCCAATAGGTTTGTGGGCCATAACCCATAGGCCTCAGGATCGAAATTTGTAAATGAAAGGGGATTTTTCCTTACCCCAAAATCTCATTTCATAAAGGGGAAAACCACCTTTCATCATCCTTCCTGGCCTGCAAAGCACGGTCCTTTCATAAATTCATGTCCTTTCTTTCTTGTGGTTGCTTCTCAAGCAACATGGACCTACATACTACCTCTTGCAGCTCATTTAATTTCAAGAGCTCTTTTTTTCAATTCCTGCATGAGCAAATCTTTAATAGTTGTCCTACATTTCAGGTTCTCCCTTTGCACAAGAAACCATGACATCCCAAGCAAGCTACTGCCTCCTCCGGCTTTGGAATATGTGTCCCTTGACTCAATCCATTTTTTCTTGATTTTAAATGTTGCAAAATATTTAAAATATATTTACAAATGCCACTTGTATGAGAAATTTTGGTGGGGTTGTCAGAGTCCCCTCCCCCTTGAGGGAATGCCACCCTTGGTGCTCAATTTTCCATGTACACCATAGGATCAAAATACAATGCATACTCTTTTTTTATGGAGCTTATTCACACAACTCTATACAATATTTACAATTATACATACTTTCTTTAACCCTCAAACAAGAAATGATAATTAACTTTCATGGCATCATCCATTTCCCATGTGGCCTCCTATGCCCCTAACTGCTTCCACAGTTCCTTGACATGCTCTATAGCTCTGTTCCATAGCATGAGACTCCTTAGGTCCAGAAGGCACATTAGCTCTATTTCCAACTCTCCATCTGGTTCCACCTATATCATAGACCAATCAATCACATGATTAAAGTCCTATAAATACTTTACAAGTAAAGAAACATGAAAAACATCATGAATTCTAACTAATTGAGGTAAGGCCAGTCTATACGCTATTTTTCCTATCCTTTCAATTATTTCAAATGACCCACAATATCATAGCTTGGCACATGTCCCCATCCTTAGGGAACTCATTTTGGGCTTAAACCTCACATAAATATGTTCTTCAACTTGGACTCCTTGTTAATCCTATACTTATCTGCATAATTTTTTTGTCTATTCGCTGCCACTTTTAGATTTTTCCTTATGATCTGAACTTGATGTTCCATATCTTTAAGCATATCAAGTCCTACATGAAACCTATTAACTAGATCACTCCAACTAATAGGATTATTGCATCTCCTGCCATATAATGCTTCAAAGGAGCTCATCCTTATGGATTTTTGGTGCCCACTTTTGTATGAAAATTCCACAAGTGGAGGATAATTTTCCCATTTCTTGGGTTGATGCATCACAGGCATCCTCAACATGTCCTCAACGATGTGGATGGTCCTCTTTGTTTTCTCATCTTTCTTGTAGATTTTCTTATAGATTCACAACTCATGTAATGTACTAAAATACAAGACAAGAATCTACTCTACTCCCAAACAATGGAAACCAATAGATCGATGAAAAAAATAATAGAAAAGAGGAATATAATCAATGACACATAATACATTATTTCTCTAGGGAAATCCACTTCTCAAAACCTCGACTTTCTATATTGCATTAATCATAAATCTAAGTGAAAATACAAGGCTTGTTCTCACTAGAACAATTTCCACACAAGTATGATCAACTCTCTGCCTCAAAACCTTACTCTAGCCAACACTTATCGAATTATGTTTCCTGCCAAGCCCTTATTTCCTTGCACAATTCCTATGAGGATCAACCCACATTTAATTCGGAAATCCTTCCTCCAAAACTATGTAATCCACAACTAGGTCCTTTGTTGATTGCATGCATGACCTGTACAACTCGGATCATCATACAATGGCAGTACACTGCCCCTACACTCTAGTCTCAATTAGATCTTTCTCTAAACTAGCATGCATGAGTTTATCATGAGTGAATCTTCAGTTAACTGGAGTAGCACTGAGGATGCACCCGTGCACCAACTCACTATTATACCTCTACTAGTTCCACCAATAGTTAGAACTGGTTTAACTATCTATAACTTAGTCAAACTAAGTTATCTAATTACAACTCAAATAAACTCATCATGGACCCCTAAAATTTAGGGATCACACATACATGACTACAAAAAGACTTCCAACTCGAAATTCCTAAGCTAATTAAGTCAATTAAACTTAATTAACTATTTACAAGTTGCTATGAGAAAAAAAATGATTTTAATTCTCAGTTTAATTCAAGGTTAAATCAAACTAGAATTTCTTGCTTCCATTTCTCAACACTCCCTCTCAACAAGAAATGGATTATTAACTACCTCAATCTTGTCTCTGTGAAACTTAAATTTACATCTTGACAATGCCTTTGTTAAAATGGTAGCATCTTTCTCCTCTGTCAAAATGTACTCCAACAACATTATCTGCCTCAATACACAATATTGAAGATGATGATATCAGATATCAATATGCTTGGACCGATCATGAAAAACTGGATTTTGAGAGTGTTGATACAACTCTAACTATCACAGTAAATCACAGTTGGATCCACCTGCTGACCAAACAAACCAACCAGAATCTTCCTCATCCAGATGGCCTCACATGCGGCTTGAATAGCTACCATGTACTCTGCCTCTGCCAAATGAAGTGCAACTTATTTTTGTTTCCGGTTGTACCAAGAAACTGTTGCTGACTCAATATTGAAGATCCCTCCTAATGTTCTCTTCCTATCGGATGGACTCCCTACCCAATCTGCATCGGTGAAGCCTTGAAGCTTCACTCCCTCTATCTGTATGTACCACAATCCATACTAAGTAGTGCCTCTGAGGTATATCAACACATGCTTTGTTGCCTTCCAATATAGCTTGGTAGGCCCAACCATCACTTGACTAAGTTGGTTAACTGAGTAGCACATATATGGTCATGTGTTAACTAGATACATGAGTGAAACCACAAGATGCATGTAAACAATAACTTCCACTACTTCCCCCGAAGTAGCATCCTCCTTCCTCCAGTTACCTGCTAGAGGAGTCTCCATGGGTTTGCTTCTCTTCATGTAGAACCTCCTTAGTATCTCATTGGCATACTTTCCCTGAGAGACACACAGTTCCCCATCACCTTGCCATACTTCCATGCCCATAAAGTAATGCATAAGCCCCATGTCCTTCTTCTCAAACTCTCTTGCAAGATCCTCCTTGCAAGACTTGATCAGCTAATCATCACCTATAAGGATCAAATTGTCGACATATAACACTATGATCAACAATTTACCTTCCACCACAATGTGGTACAAGTTCACATTCGCTTCACTTTTGGTGAAGACCAACCCAATGAAGTAGCTATAGATCTTAGTGTACCAAGCATGAGGTTCGTACTTCATCCCATGCAACACTCTCTTGAGTCGGCACACATGTGACTCATAGTTGAAGGTCTCAAAACATTTAGGTTGCTCTATGTACACCTCTTCCTCAATCATGCCATTAAGGAAGGTTTTCTTTACATCCATCTGATGTATATTCCAACCCATATGCGTTGATAGTGCCAAAATGGATCTGATTGATGAGTACCTTGCAACAGGAGCAAAGGTCTCATCATAGTCAATCCCCTCTACCTGTGAAAAGCCACAAGCCACAAGCCTGATGTTATGCTTCTCCACACTACCATCTATAGCTCGCTTTACCTTGTAAGGTCATTGGGAGCTCACCACTGACTTGTATGTCGATCTTGGGACCACATCCCAAACACTGTTACGAACTATAGATTCATACTCCTCCACCATGGCATCAACCCAAATGGATTGTTGCACTGCCTCCTCAAAGGAAGATGTCTCTCTCTCAACACATCTGCTCATAAGAGCCATGTATCCAGTGTACCTCTCAGGTGACCTCCTCCACCTGCACTGAGATGTGGGTGCTCCCACATTCTCCCGTACACCATGCAATAACCTGTCAGCTTCTCTGGTGCACTTTCTCCCATCTCTAGAAGACTATGCCCGAGTGGATGTCTCCACTCCCAGATCTTATGCATGTGGTTGCTCCACATCAATATGAGGTTCCTCAACCTTAGGAGCTAAGAAATCAACTGCATGTAGATAAATCTCCCTCTCAAGGGAACATCGCATGGCCTTCTCCTCATCGAATCTGACATCCCTACAAACCACTGTCATCCTACTGGTCCACAAGTACACCCGAAGTTGTGAGCTGTATCAGTGTACCCCACAAATATCCCCAACTCCATTGTCAACTCAAACTTCTTTTGTGCATCTTTGGTCACATGGCAATATACCAATGACCCAAAAATCCTTACGTGACCAACATCTGCCCTCTTACCGAAGAAAGCGTCCTCTGTTGTTTCATCCCAAGTATCTGATGCAGGCTTCTATTCTGCAAATAAATAGTTGTGTTGCATGACTCATCCCACAAGTGTAGTGGTTGGCCCTCATCATGCAACATCGACTATGTTGCCCCTACAATGCTTTTGTTATTCCTTTCAGTCACCCCATTATGTTATGGGTTATGGTGTGCCATCAACTCCCATTTAATCCCTTCTTCTGCACAAAAGTTCTTAAACTCGTTTGATACATACTCACCACTATTATCACTCCTCAGAGCTTTAACCTTCTATCCAGGCTCTTTCTTGACCAATGCTTTAAATTCACAAAAATTTGTGAAATTTTGATCCTTCTTCTACCTGAAAAAGATCCAGCATTTACGAGAAAAATCATCAGCAAATATAACATAATATATGTGTTTGGTCGTGGATGTTGTCGAGAATGGTCCACACACATCTGAATGGACTTTCTCTACAACGCCTCTGCACGACTATCTCTGTCGTGAAAGGAATCCTTGGTGTATTTTCCCAAAGTACACCCCTTGCATGTATCAACTTGCTCTAGTGTACCTTTGTGAATCCCGGTAGAAATATGCTACATGATTTTCAAAGCCCCATGATGCAAGTGACCCAATTGTCTGTGCCACAACTCTCCAACTTCTCGGCTCTGCACCATCTCTTATATATATTCTTCACCCGAATCCCAATATTCTTTACCCGACCCATGGCTATGTATCGAAGGAACACCTTTCCTTTGCTAAAGACCACATCATAGCCTCTATCCTCCAACATGGCAACCGATACTAAGTTATTCTTCAACCTAGGCACATACATAACATATCTCAAGGTGATAGTATCACCATCTCTAAAAAGTAATCGTGACCGATCATGTAGCATTATACCTCCTGTGGTCACCCATCCCGATATGCATATGGAGATCCTTCTCTTCTAGGTCACTGAACAACTCCTTGTCACCATTCATGTGGAATGAAGCTCCACTATCTAGATACCATACACTAATCATCATTGATGACACCATGCATGCAATGAGGGTAAAGTCCAATTTGAATTGAAAGGCAAGAGCCTCACCCATCTCTCCTCCTGAGGACTTCTTCTTGGACTTCTTGAGCGGACAATTTGTAGCAAAATGTCATAGATCATGAATTTGAAAGCACTTCACTTTCAACATGTCTTTCTTGTTGCCTCCATGACAAGAATCTGATTTGGAATGATATTCCTTACCTTTTCCCTTCTTTTCCTTACCCGTTAAGGCACAGTTTTCCTCATCATCAATATTTGATGAGGAACCATATTTGGTGTTCCTTCTGATCTCCTCCTACATCATATCCAACCACAATCGTTCCCATTATGACAACTTCTCCATCCCATTGACAGACTCTTTATAGCTATTCTAACTCTTGGGAAGGCCTAGAAGAGCTAGGCTCACCATATCATCCTCAAAAACGATTATTCCAACACTTCCAAGCTCATCACAATAGTGAGTGAGCTCGGTCAAGTATTTTGGAATGGTCTTTCCTTTCTCCATCTTGATTTTTTGAAGTTTGTCTTTCAGTGCCAACTTCCTATGGTCATTGTTGTTATGGAACAGGTCCGTCAATGCTTTCTACATAGCATATGAAGTTCTTTCCCATGGAGACTTGAGACAATGTGGTCTTGAAATCCCTCAAGGATTATCCGCCTCACCTTTGCCACACACTTCTTCCATTCAGTCAGATCTTTAGCATCTAATGCTTGTGGCTTAGGAATGTCTTGATCAATGAATTCCTTAAGGCCATTATCCTCCAGCACTTCCTCCATCATGTCCTTCCAAGATATATAATTCGAGTTTCCTTCCAAGGGATGCTCAAGCCTCAAACAGTAGAAATCCATTTGTCGATATTGAGGTATGAATTGAAAATTTGAATTTCACCTGTAACCCCAAATGAAAACTTTGAAATCTCCTCTAGTATATTGTCTTTAGCTGTGATACCATGTAGATTTTCTTGTAGATTCATAGCTCATGCAATGTACTAAAACACAAGACAAGACTCTACTCTACTCCCAAACATCAAAAAATAATAGATCGATGAAAACAATAATTGAAAAGAGGAATATAATCAATGACACATAACACAATATTTCTCTAGAGAAATCCACTGCTAAAAACCATGACTATCTATATTGCATTAATCAGAAATCTGAGTGAAAATACAAAGCTTGTTCTCACTAGAACAATTCCTGCACAAGTATGATCAAATCTCTACCTCACAAGCCCTTTCTAGCCATCACTTAGCCAATTTTGTTGCCTGCTAAGCCCCTATTTCCTTGCAAAATTCTTGTGAGGATCAACCCATATTTAATTGGGAAATCCTTCCTCCATAACTGCACAATCCAAAACTTGGTCCTTCTCTAATTGCATGCATGACCTGTACAACTCATCTCATCATACAATTGATAGTACATTGTCACTACACTCTAGTCTCAACTAGGTCTTTCTCTGAAGTGACATGCATGAGTTTTTTATGAGTGAATCTTCAGTTCGCTGGAGTAGCACTAAGGATACACCAATGCACCAACTCACTACTAGACCTCTACTAGTTCCACCAACAATTAGAACTAGTTTAATTGTCTATAACTTGGTGAAACTGAGTTATCTAATTACAACTCAAATAAACTCATCATGGACCCTAAAATTTAAGGATCACACATACATGACTATAGAAATACTTCCAACTCAAAATTCCTAAGCTAATTAATTCAATTAAACTTAATTAACTATTTACAAGTTTCTATGAAAAAGAATTTTATTTTAATTCTCAAATTAATTTAAGGACAAATTAAATTGGAATTCTTGTTGCCATTTCTCAAAATTTTTGTGGATGATAGGCGATACTGAATGCTAATTTGATTCCCAAGCCTGAAAACAGTGCCTTCCAAAACCTGGAAGTAAATTTAGCATCTCTATCATACACGATCTTCTTGGGGGTTCCATGCAACTTCACAACCTCTCTCAAGAAAATTTTTCTATTTCACTAGCGAAATGGGTGGATTTTACCACCACGAAATGAGTTACCTTGCTAAGTGTGTCTAGCACAACCATGATTGCATCATGATGTTTCACTATTTTTGGAAACCCAGTAATGAAATCCATAGAGATTACCTCCCATTTCCATTCTGGAATAGAGATAGGTTGTAACAATCCTGCCAGATTCCTGCATTCAACCTTCACTTGTTGGCATTCCATGCATTTTTCCACAAATTATGCTACTTATTTCTTCAGATTCAACCAATAGTAGCATCTTTTGATTGTTGTAAAGGTATTTTGATACCCTAGGTGTCCTGAGTAGGGCTTAACATGGAATTATCTTGTTATCAACCTTTTTCTGTCATCACTATTAGGCACATAGATTCCACCTTCAAATCAGACTAAGCCATTCTCTGTGAGGTGGTATTCTCCATCCTCACCACCTTGTCACAATATCTCCTTTACTTGATGGTATGATTCATCCTCATGTCCAGCACTTTTGATATTTTCATCCAGATTTATCACATAAGAGCTTATAATCTCCAAGTGATTCACTTGGATCCTCCTTCTTAAGGCATCAACAACTTTGTTTTCCTTTCCCTTTCTATACTTAATCTCGAAGTAAAATTCTCTAAGCATGGCTGGCCACCTAGCTTGCCTAATATTCAACTTTAGTTGTCCAAACAAGTATTTCAACCCACTATGATCTGACATGAGTGTGAACTTCCAACCAAGGAGGTAGTGCCTCCAAATTTTTAAAGCACGAATAATAACATCCAATTCTAGGTCATGTGTCATGTAATTCTCCTCATGTTTATTCAATTTTTTGGACTCATGACACACAAATTGTCCTTAATTCATTAAAACTCCACTAAGTCCCTCCTTGCACTGGTGAATAATTTCTTTAACTACTTGATTAAGTTTTCTAAACATTGTGTGGTGCACTCAACTCTATTCCCTTTTCTATGTAAGGCTATAATGGGATGTCTTGTTCTGGAGAAATTCTGAATAAATATCCTATAATACCTTTCCAATCCCATGAACGATATGATCTCATCTACATTCCTTGGCGTTGGTCACTCCCTTATGGCTTTGACCTTATCTGGATCAACTGATATGCATGCCTTGGATGAAATGTGCCCTAAATAGTGTACCTGTGATTGGGAGAAGTTACACTTACCAAAATTTTCATAGATCTTATTTTATCACAACAATTGTAACAAACTGCTAGATGCTTCTCATGATCTTCCATTTTTAAATAGACCAATATGTCATCCAAAAATAAAATGACAAACTTGTCCAAGTACAGTCATAACACCCCATTCATTAGGCACATCAACATGGAAAGAGTGTTAGTAAGCCTAAAGGGTACCACTACGAATTCATAATGCCCATATCTTGTTCTAAAAGCAGTCTTATGAATGTCCTCCTCCTTTATTCTTACTTGATAGTAGCCTGACCTTAAGTCAATTTTAAACAAGATTGTGCTCCCCTTAACTAGTAAAAAATATCGTCAATCCTTGGTAATGGGTACCTGTTCTTGATGGTTACCTTGTTTAGCTGTCTATAAATAATGCATAATCTCAGAGTTCCATCTTTATTTTTCACAAACAATACCGGTTCTCCCAAGGAGACACACTTTTCCTTATGTACCCTTTGTCCAACATTTTTCTTATCTGCAGTTTCATCTCAACCAACTTTGGGGTGCTCATTCTATATGGGGCCTTATATGATGGTGCTTCTCTAGGTATCAACTCGATAGAGAAATATATCTCTTTGTGAGGGGGAAATCCAGGAAACTCTACTAGAAATAAATATACATGCTATCTCAAAACAGGGTACCTTTGAAGCAACTCGGCTTCCTCATCTTTTGTGGCTGTGTCAACTTCCTCATTCTTGGAAAATTGCACTCCAAACAATCTACATCCCTTCCTGCAATTGTGTTTGGCTTGCATGGCAGTGATGAACCTCACTGATATGGGATTTTTCGTGCCTTGTAATATTCTTTTTGTTCCTTGGTCATCCAAGAATTCTATTGCCTTTTCATAGCAATACACCTTGGTCTATTGTGTGCACAACCAGTCCATAACCAACAATATGCCATACCTACCCAATGGTAGCACATTCAAGTGGGTTGTTATGGGCATGCCAATAAGTTCAAAATCACATGACTTCACCCAATGGTTGATCATTCTCCTTTTCCCTGTTGCCAATTGAAACAACCATGGTTCTCTGTGCAATTCCTTTTCCAACATGCACTTTTCAATAAGTTTTGGGTTGACATAGCTATAATTAGAACCTGGATCAATGAGAATAGAAAAAAATTAGTCTTGTAACTTGCCTTCCATCTCAATGATGGATTCCTGGTGATATTCTTGGTGGTTGTCTAATGTTGTGTATACCTTTGGCATACTTTGGGCTACTTCGCCCATTGTGCTTTCCTCTTGAGCACAATATTATTTTGGTCTGAGCTCCTATTGATGTGGAAAATCATTTCTCTTGTGGCCCCCACCATTGGTACAACACTTGAGTGGTTCCTGACCTTCGATATTGTGTTGTGATGACGTCGGTTGCTATACATTTCCCTTAAAAAAAATGTTGGCCTTCTACTGACACTATCTTGTGTGAGCTGGGTGTTTTGTCTCCTTTATTTCTAGGTTCTTCCTGGACCAACTCACGTTTCATATAGTAGTACTTTTGGTTATTTAGTTACTCTTAGTCTCAACCCTACACCTTTATTTCTCATATAAATTCTATAACTTCTTAATCATATCCTTCAGAGTCAAGGGTTCCAACAATTCAATCTTATCTCTAAATACCATAGGAAACCCACTGATGAACCTTTGAATTTTAAATTTCTCATCCTTAAGATTTGGGACATACCTCAATAGCCCCAAAAACTTGGTTACATATTCATCACTAGCCATCTGACCCATTTTTTTAGTAGCATTCAAATAGGTATTTGTTCTATGAAAATATTCTCAAATGCTTCCCATGTCATCTCCTTCTCGATGATGGCAGAACTAGATGGTTTGCTCGAGTAAAAAACATGCGTTCTAATTCTTCCTCTTGGAGTACTAAAAGGTTCTCCCCCTGGAACAATGACCTCACTTCCTTTCCTAGGCCTCTTTCAGGATCTGCTACCATCTATTCCATTGGTGTTTTATTTTGAATCTCGAGGGATTTTCTTGTCTCTATGACTAATCCTCATTTCATATTGCCTTTTCTTCTACTAATCTGATAAACTTTGCAAGACAATGTAACACCCCCTCCCAGGTCTACCCAAATTATCCAGGCCAACTAGGGTAAACATGAGATGAGAGGCTACTATGATGGGATTCGAACTCCTATGTGACCTTAAGGAAGTGGAACTGAAAAAATCATAATACAAAATCATCCAACATCAGCCTCATGGCCCACAGGAACCAAACAAGCAATTTAGATAGCTTTCCCTTGGGTCCTACTGAATTTTTTTCCAACTTAGGCTAGAGTAACGCTCCTTAGCTACAACCCAGGTGAGTTATAAAGCTCTCCAACCCCTAGCCAAATATGTTAGTCCCTAGGGCAATGCTTTGATTTTCCAGTAATCCTAGGATTTGAGCCACTTTTCTAGGACAAAACCCCAACCTCTGCCCAGAACTTGCTAGAACCTTCAGAATCACTTAAAGACATGGTAACAATGATGATAAATCAAAACTCAACATCAAGACTAGGCCTGAGCATCCCCAACCAGGACTAACATTTTGTTAAAAACTTGGCATCAATGCAACCTACAGGTCTAGAATACAAGGCAAAGCATAAAATGACTTAAATAACTTATGAAGCATGAAGGATCACCTCCTTCTCCAATGAACTATTATATCATCAACGAGGTCTTGCATCCATCCATTTAACAGTTACAAGTAAATACATGAAATAACCATGACATAAACTAGTCATTCAACCATGCTTATAACCAACATAAAACCATATAAATATCAAGGATAAGACAACCATTAAATCCACCTATACACAAGTGAAAAATTGAGATAAATTAGCTTTTATTAATCATAGGAAAATTCTACCAGGTTTGGGACTTCCACGTACCACCCAACTATATATATGGCTGAAACAAATATCTCTTTCAACTAGTCACTCCTGTGCCATATTCCAAGCATGAATGTGGGATCTCATAGAACAACCAAGGGAATCCAAATTTTAAACCACCTCCACCCTCATCAAACTGTGATCACACCAAAATTGGTGCTCCAATCACAACTAAATCGAACTTGGAATTCCATCCAGAATCCATAACTATCCTTGAGGAATTTTTCATCTCCTTGTCTCTCAGACTTTACCACAATCCAAACTGTATCACTAGGCCCTAAACCAAGACTAGTCTCTCAGGCTTTACCACAATCCAAACCCAGATAAATAGGTCGTAAACTGAGGCTTTTCCCTCAAGATTTACCATGTATAATGCCAACATCGGTCAGGGATTCCTAGGCCTTTAGGAATAGAACTTGAGACCACCTCTACCCCAGATTCTGAAATCAATCTGGAAAACCATAGCTCAAAAACTGAAATAAACATCCCAACACCATGACATCTAGAGAAAGGCAAAGCTAGCAAATCCATGCCACCAACAACAAAGGAACCATACATCAACATGCAAATCCATGCATGTCCAAACTAGCTAGAAAATCACACATGCAAAAGATTACCTACAAGTATTATTGTTGAAGTTGCTTGATCCTACTTTCCTTTCCTTAACCCTTGCTTTCTTATCCTTCCTTGATCCAAAGCTAGAGTGTTCTAAGAAACTCTAAGTTACCAAGAGTGTGAGAGAGAGGGAGAGAGAGAGAGTAATGAGAGAGCTCCAAAGCTAAATTGACAAAAGGTTACCAACTGATCCTCAAAAGCCTTTTTATGAATGAGGCCTTTAATTTCTTCATTTTCCATTATTTTCCTTCAGTTTCCACCTCACATGCAACCTGTGACCTTTCACCTTACTTTTCTCCTAATTTCCTTGATTTTCATAAATAAATGTGCCAAAATGAATATTTTCCTTTTAATTCCTTTTCCTTAGCCTTTGCTAATTTTCCTTAGCCAAAACACACATCCAATGATGCCTATTAGGATATCTTTTCCCATCATTCAGTTTGGAATAAGTGTCCCTTAACCGTGGTCTTATTTTGCCTTTATTAACTTTTATTACGTGAACTTTTCACCACGGCTATTACAGAACCCTCCCCCTTGGGGAACACCATCATTGGTGTTAAACCAAACCATGACCTCAGCAAAACCATTGAAAAGAAAACATACTACCAATGGAGCTTTATAACTTAGCTTGTTGGAGTATTTACAATGAATAACATTCTCAAAAGAAAAACATCATGACAACATGACAACATACTGCATACTAGAGCTTTATAACACATCTCATTACGATATTTACATCCATATACATATACATATACATACAAAAATGTCAAAACATATGCCAAAACCAACATCAAACCAAAACTACTTTGCCTCAACCGAAAACAATGAAGGATATAGGGCCTACATCTAATCCTCCATCTCCTATGTAGCTTCTTCAGGCCCAAAGTGCTTCCTCTGCACTTTAACTTGCTCTATGGATCTGTTCCTGAGCATGAGATGCTTCCATTGCAATATGCACTGAGGCTCTGGCAAGAACTCTCATTCTTGCTCCACCTGCAACACAGACCAATCAACAACATGATCAACATCCTTTATATACTTCTTAAGCAATGAAATATGGAAAACCTCATGGACTTTCACTGTTGGAGGCAATGTAATTCGATATGCCACTGGTCCAATTCTCTACATGATCTTGAAAGGCCCACAATACCATTGTGCCAACGGATCACATGAACCAATCCTCAAAGAGATTTTCTTGGGCTTGATGCACAAATACACATGCTACCCAACCTGAAACTCCTTGAATACCTTGTGTTGATCTGTACAACTCTTCTGCCTATCCTGTGCTGCCATTAGATTCTTCTTTATAACCTACATTTCCTGCTCCATGTCTGCCAACATATCTGGTACAATAAGTATCCTGTTCACTGGATCACTCTAGCTGATAAGAGTACAACTCCGCCCATACAATTCCTCAAAAGGACTCATCCTCAATGATTCCTAATAACCATTTTTGTATGCAAACTCAACCAATGGTAGATACTTTTCCCATTTCCTCTACTGGTGCATCATGTATACCCTCTCTCTCTGCCCATTTGTTTGCGGATGATAAGTTGTAATGAAGGCCAACTTTGTACCCATGCCTGCAAATATCTCCTTCCAAAACTTTGAAGTGAACTCCGCATCCCTGTTTGACATAATCATCCTTGGAACACCATGTAGTCTCACTATCTGTCTGATGAACACCTATGCTACCTCACTAGCTAAATATGTAGTCTTTACTGGAATGAAGTGAGCTACCTTCCTCAACCTGTCAACGACGACCATAATATAATCATGCTATTTCACTATCCTCGGAAGACCTGTGATGAAATCCATGTAGAGAGAGAGATAATAATGAGAGAGCTCCAAAGCTAAATTGACAAAAGGCTACCAACTAATCCTCAAAAGCCTTTTTATGAATGAGGCCTCTAATTTTGATCTAAAATTACCCCTAGGTGACCTCAGGAAAATTAATGAAGGTATTACAGACTCATGTGTTGGTGTGTGCTTATGTTATTTTAAGCAACAGATCGATAAGATTGCAAAATACACAGGCAATTGGAAAGCAGTAAGAGAAACACAGCAAACAGAATGCAAAAACACAACAATTTAATAAGGAGTTCACCCAATCTTCCTAGGCTACGTCTCCTAGTCCAGCTTTCATTGGTGGCCTTCTTTATTATGTCTTTAAGCAGAGTTTTTACAATGAGGAGCTCAATTTGCAGATGATGCTTAGTAGGGTGGTTCTTCGATTCCCTAAGCCACTAGAGTACACAGACTCCTCCTTACCCAGTCTCGACCTCAACTGGTCTTAATGGGATGAGTTCAATTTGGTACTCAGTTCCCAACAGATATCCTCACAGGGATTGCTTGAACCTCTCAAGCCCTCTCGGTTCTATCTGCTCGATGCTGACTTAGTTCTGCAGGTTAGCTCGACTTCTCTGTTCTCTTCTTCTTTCTTCACTCTCTATTCTGTCTCACTATCTCCCCTCTGCTCTTTGTATGTCTGTGGCTTAAATCCAATTTGTCCCTTGATTGTTCTCTTCCCCTTCTGGCCCTTCAGATTTCCTACCTCTGTCTGCTCGGAATTCCCTACTTCTGCATCATCGCCACTGTGTAACGTATCACAGGGAGGTGGCCACTCTTCCCCTCATGAACTGAGTGCCAACTCATCCTCGAACGGTCGTTACTTCTATTACTCTATGAAATGATTCATCCGCTATCTCAACGTCAAATCAGACTTCAAATTGCATATGCCTCAGCCTATTGTTCCGTCAAATCCAGTTTCCCATCGGGTGCTATTTGCGTCGTTAGATCTAGAGCCTCCAGATCCTACGGTTATCACTTTTATCGCACAAGTGACTTGCTCGACTGTTAGCCCGCAATGAGAGCGGTTTTTCTCTCTCATCCGCCAGACACACATCATTTAACGTATGGAATCACTTGGTCCTCTGAAAAACGCTCTTACTGCCCAAAATGCCTCCGATATTCCGCCGATTTTGGAACGTGGGACCCGCTTGTTAGTTTCAGCGCTTTTCCCACTGTTTTCCAATTTCCCTTGTGACTGAGCGCTCAAGGCTTTTCCTTCTTGAGGTGTTTTTCCCACCGCATCAGAAACAACCTCTGTTTCTGGGTTTGAGCTTCCCAACCGCCATTTTGCACCATGCACAGTCCCCATGGGCCAACGATCAGTGCACTTTGATCGAAGGTCCTCGTTGCTCCATGCTAGCTGCAAATTACCATTATACAGAGGTTATTTCTGATAGCTCGTCGTTTACAAGATTTTTAAGTCTGTCATGATTTGAAACAATCATAGAACTCTGATAATTTTCATGGAATCCAATTCGAATCACGGCCTTCCCACTGAAAAAGCTTTTGGACCACCAAAAGTTGGTTTTCAAGCATTGACTAAGTGAGGGTACAATTGTATCACTTTTCCAATCTCTATCCATTTTGCATTGCTTGGCTTTGAACCCCTTAGCCCAATTCTGAGGTACTCAACATCTTCCCTGTGCGTCGTTCTCACCTTCCTATCCAGAACTATGTCCTCCTGCAATTCATTAAGATATTCAGGTAACAAGTCATCCACAGAAGGAAATTGACTCTGTTCTTCGGGATCCTCAATTAGTGAAGGTTCAAACAATCTCAAGTTATCTGCATTTACGACTGAGTAGATGTGCATGTAAGATGGTAGATCAAGGCGAAAATCATTCTCACCAATTTTCTCAAGTATCTTGAAAGGTCCATACCTGATAAGATTTAGCTTTTTACCTTCACCTTGCATCCTATCCTTGCTGATATACAGCCAGACTTGATCACCAACTTGGAAACCATGCTCCATCTGATGCTTATCATGCCTTGCGTTGTATTTGGCCTGGATCTTTTCCAGTTGTTCATGTACTGCCTCGTGGATCTCTTGGATTTGTTCAATGAACCTAGTTGCCTTGTCCACATCGTTGTGTCCCTCAACTGTTGTGTCCTTACCAAAGACAAAATCCAAAGGAGACCTTGTTGTGAAACCAAAACAGGTCTCAATGTTAGGATATTCCGACACATAGGAAATAGTTAAGTTCAACTTGGTCTAGTATAGAGTTAGGTATAGAGTTAGGTAAAGTGTGTTTCTTTACCGTTGTACATTTTGTAACTTACAATCCGACGGTCACGATATGTAGTGATCCGACAGTTCATTCTCTCCTCGGTATTACCGACACTTGATCCGTGGCTTGACACCCGATTGGTCCATGAATTCTATTTAAAGCGCATGGAGGGTCATTTGTAGGTTAACCGTGCATGAGAGAAGCTTATGTAAATTTTCATTCTTTTATTAATAAATTGCCTGTAGTAGCCACGTTGGCGCAGGCCGTGGACTGTTTCCCTCTCTGAGGGTTTTAACCACGTCAAAATACTGGTGTATTGATCTGTGATCTGTTTGTGAGCGGTGTCCTTTTGGTGTTATGTCTGAGGAACTTACCCTGTAAATTCCTACAGCCCCCAGCTCAAAACCAAGGTCAATACAAAAGAACCCTTCAATTGCAAATTCTTCAAAGACCTGGTAATGATTAGCAAGTTCCTACACCTTTATTTATTGATGATCAACAGTCTGATAACAATACCATGACCATAACTGAAGATATTAATAACTTAGATCACTCTTTTGTACAAAATGCCATTGCCCCCCTTACACAATCTTCAGTATCTCAACAAGATGCTGAAAATTCATAAATCTCAAAATATCAAGCCTTATCAGAATTTCTAATTGCTGAGCTAAATAGGATATATGATTTAAGGCCTAGGGAAGGGCCTGGAAGACCTCCAAAAGATCCTTTTACCATTGAAACTCAAGTAAAATCTGTTAAAACCCAAACTATTCCAATTCAAAACTTGAACCAGTGAACTAAAACTCCTCTCATGGATAAAATACTTTTGACCACCTTCAATGTTGAAAGGGAGCTTGAGAAAGTAAAAATACCTATTCCACTCTGTGAACTTTCCAAGAACTCTGGATACAAGAATAAAGTCACAAAATGGATTCAAAGCACAAGTGTAGATGCTGAGGGAGATGTAATTAGCCTTCATGATGAGAAACCATCAGTAGGCTTTGGTCCTAGTGCAGATATGGTTGATGAGATTGTCCCTCCTTTCTATGTAACCTTGAAAGCCCATGATTCCATGTTGTACAATTGTATGCTTGATTTTGGAGCATCACATAACCTAATGCCCAAAATTATCATGGAACATATAAATCTTGATATTACTAGATCTTATCATGACCTTTACACTTTCAATTCTAAAAGGGTGCCCTGCCTAGGATTGACAAAAGACTTAGTTGTTACCCTTGCCGAGATACCAGTAAAAAGCATAGTGTTAGACATAGTTGTGACTGATATTCCTCCAAAATTTGGGATGCTTCTTTCTATATCCTGTTGTGCCAAGTTAGGAGGGACCTTTCAAATGGACATGTCTTATGATACTATTCCGGTTTATTGAGGAGAACAACTGAGGTTGTATAGAGAAGTCAAATTTGTTCATACTATGTGTAAAACAGACCAACCAAGAAACCATCCCATTTATGAAATTGATCAAGACTTTGGTTGCTTTCAATTATTGTCAAATACAATACAAGATTCTCAAGTTAAAATTGAAGATATAATCGAAAACCCTAAGTCTATTCAAGATGATGTATGGAAACTTTTCTTTGATGGTTCCTGCACAAAAGATGGAGCTGGGGCTAGGGTATTTTTAATTTCACCAGAAAAGGAAAATATCACTCAATCATGCAAGCTTGATTTTGAAGTTACCAACGATGTAGTAGAGTATGAAGCTTTCCTTCTAGGATTAGAGTTAGCTAGAAGCTTAAAGGTAGAAAATTTATGTGTATTCACTGATTCTGAACTCATTGTGAGACAAGTTAGGAATCTTTTCCAGACAAAGCATCCCAGGATTAGGTCTTATAGAAATGAAGTTTGGGATTCAATAGAAAATTTCTTTAATGCCTTTAACAAAAATTATGTTCCTAGAAACGAGAATATTCATGCAGACTCCTTAGCTGTTTTTGCAAGCTCATTTAAGATCCCATATCAAACACATCTACAGTACCAAATACAAGTCAAATGTAGGCCATCGATTCCAGAAAATATCAAGCATTGAAAAATATTTGAAGATGATGAACAGATAAAATATTTTCTCCAACTTATATATCAATTTTCTATTCTGCAAATTGATGAGGATAAGATGGATGCAAACGAAACCTCCAAGGAAAATTATAATTCAGACCTAAATTCCAAAATAGCTGATTATGACATCATACAATTGTCTATCAACTTTATCCCCAAAGGCCTTATCCCCTTGGAGAAGTTATTTTATCATAATGATGTCCCTAGATGTCCACAATCTATTTCTCCACGACATGACATTGAGGAAGCTAATATTGAAAACAATGAAGAAGTTAAGAATATAAAAATTTGTGCCTCTTTAACCCCTGAAATTAAAATTGAATATCTTAAGCTACTCAGAAAATATAAAGATGTTTTTGCTTGGTCCTATGTGGATTTGAACACTTATGATACTACTCTCATTGAACATAAAATCCCATTAAAACCTGAAGCAAAACCTGATCAGCAAAAACTTAGGAGGATTAATCCAGTTCTTCTACCAACTATAGAAAAAGAACTTACGAAAATGTTAGATGCTCAGATAATTCTTCCTTTAAGGTATTCCATTTGGATTGCCAATTTAGTTCCTGTTAAAAAAGAATGGAGAGATTAGACTTTGTGTAGACTTCATAAACTTAAACAAAGCATCATTAAAAGACAACAATCCATTACCAAAATGGACCAACTACTTCAAAAGGTCTTAGGAGAAAACAAGCTTTCCATGCTTTATGGATTTTCTGGCTATAATCAAACTATGGTAGATCAAGCAGATAGAGAAAAGACAACCTTTACTACACCCTGGGGTACATTCATGTATGCTAGGATGCCTTTTGGCTTAACAAGTGCAAGAGAAATATTCCAAAGAGCTATGGATATAGAGTTTGTTGAGCAAGTAAATAATTTTTTTGTTATTTATCTTGATGATCTTACATTTTTTTCTTATTATGATCAGAAAATTCTAAAGCACTCGATGAAAGTTTTTGACAGGTGCAAAAAATTTGGAATATCCTTGAACCCTAAGAAGTCACTTTTTCTATCAAAGAGGGAAAATTATTGGGACATATCATCTCAGAGAAAGGGGTAGTGATTGATCCCAAAAGAGTATCTACAATTCAAACTTTGACATTACCCAGGAACAAAAAGGAAATCCAAGCGTTTCTAGGAAAAAATATTTTTCTTAGAAGATTTATCCCAAACTACGCTGAAATTGTCAAACACATAACTGATATGCTAAAAAAGGATAATGAAGTTAAATGGAATATCCCTTCTAGATTTCGATTTGATCAAATTAACAAAGCCATTTATGAAGCCCCAACTCTTGCTAGCCTTGATTATGCAAAACCTTTCAGTATTTTCTCTTTTGCCTCAGAAACTACTCTTCCTGCTGTCTTATTACAAAAGAATGAAGACTCCGATGACTAGCCTATAGATTTATTTTCCAAAGTTATAAGAGATGCCAAACTCAAGTATGATATTATTGAAAAGCAAGCTTATGCCATGATCCAAGCTCTTAAAGCCTTTAGAATCTATGTCTTACATTCCCACATTATAGCCTATGTTCCCAATCATGCTATAAAAACTATTTTGACCTAGCCTGACACTGATGGGAGAAGAGGGAGATGGATTGCAAATATTCTTGAATTTGACCTTGAAATTAAAACCACAAAGCTAGTGAAAGGCCAAGGCTTGGCCAAATTGTTAGCTGAATCAAAATGTAAAGTATTGTGGATAAATTTGGTTTCCTCAATATCAGGGGAGAATCCACAAGAACCTCCCCCTCTTAGAGAAGGGGAGAATCCATAAGAACCTTCTCCTCCACACCAAGAAATTCTTGTTCATATAGATCAGAAATATCTACTCTCTGATTGGTATTATGATATTGTGTAGTTTATGAGGGATTTTCAATGTCCACATGATCTTGATTTAAAGCAGTGCAAAGATCTAAAGCTTAAATCCATAAAAGACTGCATTATCAATGCTAATTTGTATTGGAAGGACCCTCTTAATATCCTTCTTCTGTGTTTAACTGAGAATGAAAAAGAAGGTATTGTAGATCAATTTCATGCATGGTTTTGTGGTGGACATTATGCATGGAGAGAAACAACCTACAAAATTTTAAAAGTAGGTTTCTATTGGCCCACACTTTTTAGAGAGGTTGGAGCAAGAGTAAGAAGTTGCAAACCATGCCAACTGTTTGCAAGAAAACAAAAACTGTCAGCACTTCCATTGGTCCCAATATTATTTAATGCTCCTTTTCTACAATGGGGATTAGACTCTATAGGGGAAATTCATCCACAATCAAGCAATCAACACAGATGGATTTTAACTGCTACATACTACTTTACCAAATGGGTAGAATCCATACCTATGAAAAATGAAACTGACACTATTGTCATTAAGTTTCTTGAAGAATCCTCTCAAGATTTGGATGTCCTCAATATATCATTACAGATAATGTAGCAGCTTTCAGAAGTCTTAAAATGATTGAGTTCTGCCAAAAATATTCAATCCTTTTGCACCATTCTACACCATACTATCCATAGGGTAATGGGCTAGCATAATCCTCTAACAAGATATTAGTTAAGGTCATTAATAAGACTCTTGTAGACCATAAAAAGAGTTTGGACAACCATCTTATTCATTCCATTTGGGAAAATAGAGTTTCTCCTAAGCGATCAACATGCAAGTCTCCTTTCGAATTAGTTTATGGTAAGGAAGCAATTTTTCCTACTCATTTAGCTTTACCTGTTATGAAATTCCTCTAATAATCTTGTGAAGAAAAGGATGATTTCTCAAGAAGGATTAATCAAATTATTGGGTTAAATGAAGACAAAGCTCAAAATTCAGTATAAGCTAAAGAAATATCAGAATAAAATGAAGGAAATTTTTGATCGAAAGGCTAGAGAAAGAAATTTCAAGAAAGGTCACCTAGTGCTTAGATGGGATACTAGGAGAGAAGATAAAGGCAAGCATGCAAAATTTGACAACCCCTGGTTTGGTCCATTCAGTATTGCATAAGTGGAATGGAACGATACATTCATCATATAGAACTTGGAGGGAGAGTATTCCTCATTTCCAGTCAATGGGAAATACGTTAAACATTACATTCAGTATTAGTTCTTCATTTGGGCATGCATGATCTGTAAATATTCAGAGAGTTATTCATTTTGAAAATTGCAAGTGAGTATCTGTTTTAGAAAAGACTCCATAGCCCGAGGAGAAGGCACTTGGATCTGCTTGTTCTCTGTATCCCACAGGGGGAAGCAGTCCCCAACTAGAGCCCATGTTGTAACAATTTTGGTTTTGATAATTTAGCATACTAGAAAAATAAGAAAATAATATGATAAAATGTTAAGTTAGGATATGTACAAAAAGAAAAATACAAAACAAAATGTTAGGAATATTTTATTTCATGTCCATATTAGAAAAAATGATAGGTTAGGTTTCCTTAAAAAAGGAAGGCAAAATCAAATAAAATGTTAGACAAGCAAACAAAAGCAAAAAGCATTGCTTTAGTTGAAAATCAAATATGTGTTTTGCTTGATTATAAAGTTAAGATTTCATTTTGAAGTTTAATTTCTTTTAACATAAGGTTATAAAAAGAAAAGGGCGCTAAATTGTCTAAAGTTGCAAAACGACAAAACATTAAATCAATGCCGAATAAACTCCAGGCACTTTTGAAGGGACACAATCAATGTTGCTCGGATCAACGACGGAGGTAGCATTACGACCCCTCCTTCAGTCGTTTCCCGTTAACATGGGGGGGGGGGGGGCCAAAAAGTTGTTTGAATGGCCGCCCATTTTTGCTACATGTCACTCTTGTAGAATTTTGGCCCCCTTATCCCAAAACCATAAAACACCACACCAACCCCCCAAAATCCCATCGACAGTTTCTAGCCTTCCAAGGGTTGACCTCACTCCTATGCCATATCATTCGCTCGTTATCGCTTTTTCCATACGGAAGCCGCCACGTCATAAATTCGTTACCTGTCCATTATCCCTCACCCACTCACAAGCTGCCACATCATAAATCGATTGCACCATACACTCCTATCCTGTTGCCAACCTCATTTAACCATTTTACCCTCCCGTTGGAAAATTAATCCCATTCCTCTCTTATAAATTGCCTACGGTTAGATGTTAAACGATAAATTAAGCTCAATTCTACTTATAAATAGCCCATGGCTCTACCCTCCACCACTTTTCTACTTCCATCCACATCACTGAAAGATTTATTTGCCCTCTGTATATTTTCCCTGTCATCTGTCCTTCAGTTAAGTCAGTTTTCATATTTATCTCCTATAGCAAGATGGCCCCCAAAATTGAAGCACATAAAACTGCCGAAGAAGAGAATCCATCTACAGCCTTGTTTGACTTGGATCACCTTCCTCTTGCAGACGTCTTGTTCAAAGTAATAGTCTGTGAATGCGAATTTGATTTCCATGAATTGCATTTGTGGCTGAAGCAGAAATATACAGATAAATAAGATCCCATTCGTTTTTGGGAGACACTTTTCCCCTTATTCTCCTTTCCCAAGACTCATCATTTCCCTGATTTGATCACTTGGTGTCAAGCTAGGTATGATCCTAAGTAGTAAACAATGATGACTCAGGATGGAAAAACCTTGATCACCATTATGGCTCAAAGTATAAACCAAATGCTGATGATACCTTCATCTGACTCCCTCAACTATTTCTCACCAACAACTCTCATGGACCTTTATAATAAACTCACCTTCCCATAGAGAGCCCTTATTTTTGAACTTTTTTTGTAAGAAGATGCTGAATTACCTAAAATAAACCCACCTTATTCATCTTCTATGTTCCCTGAAGCCACTAGACATATCATCTCCCTGATATCATACCTCCTAGGATATGAAAATGGTCAACTTGTTGATGAATATATCCTTAGATTCTTTTCCGTTTTTAGTAAGGAATATCAACCTACTTTCATGTATAATTATATCCAATTCCTGGCTGATAATATACATGAACAATATAAGAATTTTACCACACAACGAGTGTTCATATATAGCTCAATCATAATTCATTTGATTTTGTTTCAACAGGGAGATTCATTGAATATTCAACTTAACAAGCAAGATGAGTAAGGAGTGAATCAATCAGTGATTCACTGGACAAAGTTAGTTAAAGAAACATCATCAAAGTTTACATTATCTCAGTTTATATTATTTTGTACGTCCAGTTCTTCAATTACTTAATAGCCAGGTAGAGCCCAAAGTGGATAAGAAATTAAGAAAATATTGCACCTATCTGAATAGACCAAGACTGGTAACTGGTATCTCTACCAGAACTACACTGAAATTAGGATATATGGCAGTGAGTTAGCTCCATACAAACTGCCTAAGTATGTGCCAATGAGGATATTCTCACTGGAATACATCAGGCAGATGATAAATATGGATGAAGTCCATTTTGTCTCAAGTAAGAAAAAGTCATAGTTGAGACTCAAAGCCAAGGTAGGGACATTCATATGTAATACTAGGTCTATAGGTACAAAGGCAGACAAATTATTAAAGAACATGAATCTCCAGCCAAGCTTTACCTGGTCTTATGATCCTTTTGGGATCATTTCAGCCTTGAGAGTTCAATTGAAGGCAACACCTTACAACCATACTCCCAGGCCATAATTGGAGAAGTTTACGAACCAAGAATAGTTGTCTGAAGGAACTATCTTAGAAGTAGATGAAAAGGTTATAACTACTCCATAGGTAAATATTCCAATCACTCAGAGTACTCAACACAAAAGAGCCAGAGAGGAAACTCATTCAACTACAGAATCCATTAAAGAGTATTTTATACTACAAAAAAAATTGAACATAGGATTGTGAATATCATCAGGAAGCAAGCCACCAAAAATAATTGACCTTGGAGATTTAGAAGATATTTCATCAGTAGGGACCACTGATCCCAAACCTCCTTCTACCTCTTCAAATCCTTCTTCAACTAAACCTATGGAGATTATTCAGTCAACTAAGATCAGATCTTGAGAAGACACTAATATCTTCTCAAGATTTCTGGAAATTAAACAAAAGAATAAAAATCTTAAGTCACAAATGTACAATCAGTTTTGGAAACAAACATCCACTTCTCAGCACAAACTTCTCTCTGCCTTTGACAGTGAAGGAGGAAGGATGCAAATGGCATTTTTGTAGGCTCAAATTCCATTTCCAAAATCCACAACAGATTACAAGAAGACCATATTTTCATTTGATGTAAACTAGATACATCCTATTGATCAAATGGATTTGTATAGGTAGTCAGGTGAAATGTTATTTGCAACAATGAATACAACTACCATGTCTCTTTCTAAGCTCAAAACTGCCTTTTCAAATGTGCAGTCAGAAATTAAGATTGAAAAACTGTCATCTTTAGCTAAAGGTAACAAATTAAAGTCTTATTGTTAAAATTGGATATGATCCCCAAGGCTATAAATAAATTGAAGAAATACTCAAGAAAAAGAATACATAGATAACAACTTTGAAGAGACAGGTGAAACTACCTTCAACTGAGTATCCATAAACCAGAGATATGGCAGAAAATGAACAACAGATGGAGGAGATGTTGAAGCTCATTATTGAGCAAAACATATAGATCAAGAACATGGAAGAGCAAATAGAAAAACTGATCAAGGAAAAAGAGGTAGCATATCTTCCTGTGACCCCAGTAACAATAATTCCCATGGAAAGTACATATCCAAGTTCATCCCCCACTGACATTGCTTCATCATCAGCAACAGTTGAAACAACAAGGTTAGCACAAGAGTTACAAGCAAAAAAACAATAGAATGAAAAGTTACCCCAGAAGTTCCAAACCCTGGAGTCACAAAAGGTAAAGAATGATACCTTTTATGTAGAGGAAATGCAAAAGTCACACAGGTTAGAACTCAAGTTTAAACAGTTAGAGAGTAAGACTCTAATGGCAGACACTTTGGCCTTGGCCAAAGAGGATATCTGGTTAGACATCAGCCACTCCATAACAGAAGTATGGCCATCCATACAAATTATTTTTGAGCAGCAAGAATTGATTTCCAAATGCAAGATAGAGATAGATAATTAGAGGGTAGCATTAGAGACAAAACCCAAAGAAGCAGCATGGATGATCAAAGTATTAAATTGTAAGACTAAGCAACAATTACAATAGATCAATATTCCGGATAGGACAACTACTATTTTGGAGGTTAAGAAAGTCCTAATGAAGAAGAACCTACAGACTCAGCTGAAAACAAAATGTGAAGCTTTGAACATTGCAGTTCGAAGGTTTCATTCTAAGTTCAATATGTTGAATAAGAAAGGTTTACCAGAGTTAGTTTCATCAAATGATCAGTTAGTCGAATTGGAAGATTAGTGTGAAAGATTATATACTATTGCAGCAGACAAAGTCAATTTGTAGGGATAAAAAGACAGATTACTGGCAAGGAGTTTTTGGAAGCTTTGAGCCCCGACCTCACAATCAAATATGAAGTTGGACATATTTTTCTCACTAAACCAAATTTTGAAAGATACACCGAAGTTGATGAGATATTTAGAAGAATGTTAAATCTGGACAGACCAAGCAAGGAGAGGTGGGATCAATTGTGTGAAACAATTGATTAACTTTCCATCCCAACAAGAAGACAACACAACAGTTTTTGAAGGAACAATCATCAACAACTTCTTGCCTAATAGGGACACATCATTCATCAATTTTCTTTTCCTATTTTCTTTCAGGCTATTTTTGTAATAAGTTTAGGATATTTTGTTTACTATCCAAACTAGTACAAATAACTCTCTTCTATGAGTTATTAAGGGTTGCACCCTTGCATAAGCATCTTGTAAGCATTCCATGTACACAACTTTTCTGGATCATTAATAATAAAGCAGAGGATTCTGAATTTTGTTCCACACAGTTTGTTTCTTGTAAGTTTTTCTATTACATCTTTCATTATGTATTATGCATATGTTTAAGTTTTATAAGGTAATTTGGTAAGTCTGACTGTGTTTTAGTTATTCTTATTTCCTTTCTGAAGATATGATCATTAAAAGAGAATGGGTTATTGAACTATTTGTTTAATTATCTCCCTCTAAATGATAAAATTGTTAGTATCTTTATAATCTTAAGTATATTTTGTTAAATCTTCAAACATTGATTGAACGTTTTCTAGCTTATGATTATTTAATTTTCTGCTTGAAATTAAAGTAATCATATTTTCTTACATCTTCTACTTCACATCAATAGAACTTGAATCACTTGGGAATCAAATGACAACTCTTTGTTTACTTGTTAGTACTATTCAAAAGGTTGAGCATTATTGTTATAATTTGTTTCATACATTGGTCTTCCAACTAAATCAAAATCAACAAAACATTATAGATGCTTTGGCATAACCAATTGACCTTAGGTTATCTGAAAGGACAACAAAGATCATTTGGACATTATCACCAAGCATATTCTTCTTCTCTTCTTCATTGATTGGCTTGCATAGGTCTAAGGCAGGGACGACAACAAAGGTTCGCAAAGGTATGAAATTACAGGGTCTAAGGCTCACATCTATTTTAGGGTTTTAGGCTATAGTCATTGGATTGCCACAAGGAAAATTCCACCACAGTCCCAGGCATGACATGCTCATGGGAGTGATTGGAAACCTTCAGCTGCATTCACAACTCCTCATCCATGTGAACGAGAAGTTTGAATTAGATTTGATCGAGCACTGAAGTTGACTACAAGAGGGAAAAGTTGTCTCTGATATATTTTGATGCTGGAAACATATTTATGAATATTTTTGGGTTGTTTTGATGGATGATATTGTATTGGGCTCATTGTACTCTCCGCTGAACATTTTATGACAATCGAATAAAATAATATTTTTCAAAGGGTTTTCCCCCTAGTGGGGTTTTTCCCCAGTCTTTGACCAAATATGGTGTCTCTTGTTGATGTGTTGATTGCATCCTTTTTCATTGAATTTATTGTTCTATCCTCAATTTTTGTTGATGAATGGAAATAATAATTATATTTGGAAAGATTACTAATTGAAGTATTGAATACAACATACAACAATCTAAAAAATTAACATGGTATCAGAGTTAAGGTGGAGGACAAGCCCAAAAGGAGACAAACATGGAAGCAATAATCTTTGGAAAGTTGAAGGACTAATCTAGTGTTGATAGTGCTGAACCCGCCAACATTCAGGCGATCACCCCGGTATGAAGTCCCAACTAGACCTCACACCGTTTTGTGTGGGAGTCCCATTCGGTATGATGACCCGATTTCCATTGTCTTATGGATTTTCCTTAACTCTTGCTTGTCAGCACAGGAGAGTGGTTCGCTTTGTCTTTGAGAAGTGAGGTTCATGTGCCTGGTGAGTGTAGGTCTACTTGTGTCAATGGTTCTTTCACTGTGAGAGGAAAAGGTGAAGATGAGTTCCAGGTTGAAAGGGATCAGTCCCAACTTGGCTAGTAACACACAACAAAAAGGATATACACATCTTCCAGTTGAGTAGTCCACTTAGATGCAGAAGTCAGTCACAATATACAAGGTAAGATAACTTGTACAACACTCACGGGATCAGTCTGAGACAAGTACCACAGTTGTTACAACAAGGTTCATGTGGAATGTCTATCTTATGTCCGACAAAGCAGTCGACACGGACGAGACAACCTTATCGGCATATACAACATATTTCCATTAACAGATTATGCATTACAACAAATGAATCAATTCAGATGTAGAACACATGGTTAAGAAACATGCATTACAAGTTTTAAATATTAGTCTTACAACAAATACAATACATGTGTGAAAATGTGCTAGCCTGCTGACATGCTTCTGAATGAAGCGGAAGTTCCAAGACACATCGTTACACCATACATCACTAACCCCATCAGCGGGGCATTGGAGCCACTACTTAGTCCTCAAAGAAAAGATTATAGACTCTCTTGGATATGTGGGAGGAGCTAAGGTGAAAAGTCCTTTCATGTACAAATGAGGAGGGTATTTATAGCCAAGGGTGAAACTAAACCTTGTGGCTGTTCGAATACCCTCATGATCATTAGACTTCCATGACTTTCCGACTTACAGGACTCTATTCTCAACAAGTGGGTCTCTTGGACTTCCACGTTACATCACATTGATTAACAACAAGCCCATAGTGGAGACGTGGGCAAAATGACTCATGACTTGACTCGACATGACTTGACATGACTTGACATGACAATGCTAGTATATTCGTGCTGCTATTGGAGTGCATGTCGAGCTACAGTGTTGCTGAGTGATGGATGTCTTCATGGTGTATTATAGCTTCACCTCCGCATGGCGGAGTATGCAGAGTCTTCGATGGTCCTTGCTTCGCTTGCTTCGCTTGATGAAGCTCTAGCATTTTTCTCCTTGCTTTCATGTTGGAAGGCTTGACGAGTTCACTTGTTCGCGAAGGTGCATGTTTTTCACGTTTGTCTGCTTCACATGCTTCGTTCATTCATCTGCTTCACATGTTTCGTTCGTTCATTCGTTGGTGAAACTTTCCATCTGCATGTGCTCCCTTCATTCATCTCACTCATCGTCTTGACATGTTTGTTAATGTACCTGTACCTGTAGTCACTCACGACGAGACACCATCAAATCCAAAACCTCCTAGTCTACCATGACACATGATCATTCAGATGCGGGTGACCGGGAGAGGCAGCAGGGATGTGATGCAGGATGATGGCTCCGGGCAACTACTGATGAAAACTACACAAGAGTCACTAAAGGATGGAGACAGAAAATATGAGTCGATAGTGATTGAATGCAAGGTCTAGCTCGATTGGAAGGAAACATTGCGAAAACTTTGGGAGGGACAATCCGGGCTATTGGAAGGCAAGGCATGCATGCTTTGCGCTATTTTTCGGAATGAATGGTCAACAGGGGCTAGATTGCCAAATTTGTGCAAATTTCTAGAGGAATGAGTTGAGGTGCATGAGGGGTCAGCACATAGGGATTGTGCAACTTTTCTAGGGAACTGCTGGGAGACTGGCAGCCAGATCTGCGTAATTCCTAGAGGGAACTTCTAGTTAGCTGCTGGGGTCATTAGTAGCCAGATCTGCACAATTCCCAGAGGGAACTACCAGTTGGCTGCTGGGGTCACTGGTAGCCATAACTTTGCAATTCCTAGAGGGAACTTCCAGTTGGCTTATTAGTCGCTGGCATTAGGAACTATGTAGTTCATGGAGGGAACAGACAATCTGTTGCTTGGATCTACAGGATGGAAAAAATGCACTAAGGCTGGGAGGTTGGCTTGCTGATCATCTTTGCAAAATTTCTGAGCTGAGCTGATTGATAGGTAGCGAGAGGCCTGCTTATGAGCACTACACAATTTGTGAGATGAACAACAGGTCGGCTATCCAAGTGTCCAGAATGAGTGTTACTTGAGCTGCTTGCAGGCACGTAGCTTGAAAGAACTAGCTTGGTGTTTCTGTGTTGTTATGGTTGACAGTCGATCAAGTGAAAAGCAGGCTCATGGTTTGGCTGTCAGTGAGGAGTCTGTTCTTCAGAACTTCAGCCAAAATGACTAAGTGCGTGAATAGTCAAGAGATGCATAGGTGATCATACAAACACACACTCGCATGACTTGACGATGAAACAAAAAAACCATCCAGACACACATATTCAACATGGCTAATCAACGGTGCGAGTGACAAGTGCGACACTCGTGATTAATCGTTCATGATTGAGACGATGCTTGTGCGACAGTGAATGTGACTCCGTGTGTGAGTGCGATAGATGCTTTCATGGTGAACACAATAATAACATATGAAGCGAAGACTTTGAGCATAACCAAACATGGTCGTAATCATGACTTAGACATCAACATGTAGAGACTTGAGTGCAATAGGCAAGCAAGGCGAATGTAAAGACCCACATGAGCTCACAAAGTGAACCCGAGCATGTGTAGTCATCAAGCGAAACTCTTCAAGGGAGGCTCCGAAATTGGTGTAGTCCAAAATTTTGGAGGGTGGTTGTAGCCGCTACAACATCTAGTCAAGTTAAGAAGTCTTCCTTCTTCAAGGAAAATGGAAATTTGGGTGACTTGTATAATTTTGCTGCATGGAAAGTCAGGTTGGAGATCATGGCTGATAACAATGATGTTCTAGATTACATTTAAGTAAAAGTATCGGAGCCTCCAAAGAATGCTTCTGTTGCTACCAAGAACAAGCACAAAAATATGAGTTAAAATCATAGCAAATTATAGATGATGGTTTACAAGATAATATAATTTCATATGTTGGAAATTTGAGAATGTCTAAATATATTTATGATAAGATAGCTGGCATGTATGAAGTCAACAACTTGAACGAAATTATCTCCTTAAAATATCAACTCAAATACATGAAAATGAACAAGGGAGAGTATGTACATTCCTACATTATGAGGATATCTCACCTTAGAGATCAATTGTAAAGAGTTGGGGAAATAAAAGGAATTGGTGATTGTAACTCTAAGAGGTCTCCCACCTATTTGGGAAACCTTCATCACTACCATATGAAACAATAACTTCCTCCCGCCATTTGATGAAACAGTTGGAAAACTCACTCAAGAAGAATCAAGGATGATATCACTAGGAAGGATTCAAAAACATGAAGAAGGAGAACCCACAAGATTTGTCACAAAAAATAATAAGAAAAAAGGAAAAGGAGGTCCATCAAGAAATCCTCCACCTCGATATACAGAAAGGAGGAATGATAGAACATCATCTCACATTGAATGCTACAATTGCCACAAGAAGGGTCATTATGCTAGAGATTTCCTTGAGAAGAATAATGGTCCACGCTACAACACTAGAAGCAACAACAAGTTTGATGATCGAGGAAGAAGATATGACCAAAAGAATGATAACATTGGAAGGGATGAAAGAAGAATAAGATATGATCCAAGTGACCACGAAGAAGATTGTTGTCCTCAAAAGAAGTCAATATACTCTAGGTATGAAAGCAATGTTGGCAAACAATATTAATATATTCTTATTTCCACTCTTCTTAGTTCCTCTCCTTTGGATTCATGGGATAGTTGGTTGGTTGATAGTGGGGTTACTCATCACTTCTCTGATTATAAGGAAAATCTCTCTAAATTTGTGGAGAGGGAGTCAAATTTGAAAATCATTCTTAGAGACAAATCTACTCATCCCGCTAAAGGTTTTGGTTCCATCAAATTTCATTTGAATTCGGGAGAATATATTTTGATCCATGATGTGATGTATGTGCCAGGGTTAAAGAAGAATTTGATATCAATATCCGCTTTGGAAGACAAAGGGCTGAGGGTTGCCTTCATCAAGGGAAAGGTTCTTACTTTACCTGTTGGATCACCTATGAGAGATGCATTCATATTAGGATTAAGATATGAAGGACTCTACAGGGCTACTAGAAGACCACTTCTAGCATTGGTCCATGATATTAATCATCTGAGTGAACTATGGAACCAAAGATTGGCTCATCTACATTATTATGCTCTTCCAAAATTGGAGAAATAGATCTAAGGGATTCCCAAGGTTCAAGCCAAACATGATGGAGTATGTATAGGATGTGCTAGTGGGAAGAAGACAATGGGACCATTCCCCTCTGGTGAGAACACGACAAGTGGAATCCTCCATTTCATTCATTCTGACTTGGGTGGTCCAATGCATGTACACTCTCTTGGTGGCCATATTTATTATATCTCCTTCATTTATGAATTTTCAAAAAATACGTGGATATATTATTTGAAGAACACTGATGAAGCCTTCAAAATGTTCAAGGAGTTAAAGCTTTGATAAAAAATCAAGCAGGGAAGAAAATCAAGATATTCAGATCTGACAATGGTGGAGAGTACACTTCGAATGAATTCATTTATTTTTACAAGAAGGAATGTATCAAGAAGAAGGGTATCAAGAAAGGAAACGACTATGCCCTATACTCCCAAACAAAATGGAGTATCTAAAATGAAGAACAAGTCTATTGTAGAATCCGCTCGTGCCAGGCTCCACGATCAAAAGTTGCTGAAGTTCCTTTGTGTAGAAGCAATGAATGTTGTCGTACATGTTGAAAACATGGTGCCTCATCAAGCATTGGACAACAAGACCCCTGAAGAAGTGTTCATAGGTGTCAAGCCCAAAGTTAGTCATCTCCATATTTTTGGCTACTTGTATACTTTCATGTGCTGAAGGAGAAAAGAAACAAGTTGGAAGCCACAGGAAGAAAATGTGTGTTTTTTGGATATTGTGAAAATTCTAAGGAACTTAGAATACATATTCCTAGTCAAAGGAAGGTTGATATTAGAAGGGATGTAACATTTGATGAAGATGTTGCCCTTGGAAAAGCAAGGGACCTTCCTCCACCTCGTACTCCTGAGAATAATGATGATATGGATATTTTGGATGGTCTTGTTGTGCCTGAATTTGAGAGCTATTGTTGATGATTCGATGGAGCCCATGGTGCGCATGGAGCCCATGGATCCCTTAGATCCTCCTCCATGTGACTTCCTTGCCAAGAAGAGGCCACTTTGGCTTCGAGACACACTACATGATGATGAGAGATGAGTTCCTATTTGAAAATCATTTAGAGAAAGGAAGAATCATGCAGATACCAGGGATATATTGCAGCCATGAGCACTATGTTTCAAGCCGAACCTCCCACCTTAGAAGAAGCTTTAAAAGGACAAGTTTGGAAATATGCTATGGATGAATCATATGAATTGATTATGAAGAATGATGTATGGAATGTTGTGCCAAGCCTGAGAGGGAAATCTGTGGTGACCTCGAAGTGGATATTCAAGATCAAGCATGGAGTTGATGGTAGCATTGAAAAATATAAAGCAAGGTTTGTGGCCCGAGGATTATCCCAGAAAGAGGGAGAAGATTGTGATGACATATTTGCAAATGTGGCTCGATACACAAATATTCATTTGATAGTTTCCATTTCTGCAAGTCAAGGATGGACTCTTCATCAGATGGACGTGAAGACTGCATTCCTCCATGACATGTTACAAGAAGTAGTGTATGTTGAGAAACCATAGGGATTTGAAGTAGAGGATCGAAAGGCACATGTTTTCAGGTTGAAGAAGGAATTGTATGGTTTGAGGCAAGCCCCCAGAGCATGGTACACCCACATATATAGTTACTTGATGACACTGGGATTCACAAGAAGCAATGTCGATCCCAACCTATATTTGAAGGTAGTCCAAGGTATGTTGTTGATGTTGGTCTTATATGTTTACGATCTATTCTTGACGGGTAGTGAGCCTCTGATGATCGAGTGTACGAGGGAGATATCCTTTTAATTTGTGATGAAGGACCTTGGACTCATGCACTACTTTCAAGGACTTGAGGTGTGGCAAAGTCCCAAAGAGATTTTCCTTTCATAAATAAAATTTGTTGTGAAGCTGTTGGACAATTTTGGATGAAAAAATGTAAGTCACTACCCACACTAATGGAAATGAAATTCAAGAAGTTACAGGGAGAAGCTGTAGGGCCCGATTTTGCGAATCCGTTTGAGTATAAATAATTGGTTGGGGCACTGGTGTTTCTAGTGAAACCCCATTTGGACATATGCTATGTAGTGAATACATTGAGTTAATTCATGACTGAGCCTCTCCATGCACACTGGATCGTCGAAAAACAAATTTTGAGATATTTGCAAGGGACTATCACACTTGGTTTGAGATATTCTGCTGGAGATGTTCGTTTTCATGGATACACCGATGTTGGCTGGATAGGAAATGTTATCGATAGAAAGAGTAGGTCTAGATGTTGTTTTAGCCTTAGATTTTCCATGATATCATGGATGAGCAGGATGAAAAATCTCGTAGCATTGAGTGCCACCGAAGCAAGTATATTTCTACTAGCATGGCTAGCTACAAAGTAGTTTGGTTTAGGAAGCTATTTGGAGAGCTATTTAAGTAGGTCCTAGATACTATAGTGATATATTATGCCAATAAGAGTGGGATATGTCTGGAAAAAAATCCTATATTTCATGATAAGTCCGAGCACATAGAGATTCAATATCACTTCATTCGAGACATGGTGCAAAAAGGAGATATTCAACTTCATCACATATTGACATATGAGAAAATTGCATATATTCTCACCAACGCTTTGTTGAGAGGGAAGTTATTGGTATTCATAGAGAAACTTATGCTGATGGATGTGACCTATCCTGACAAAGGGCATCACTAACCGAGAACACTAAGCCAACTCTTCCCCCCTATCTTAGCTCCTAGGGTGAGGAATTGAGATAAAGGGCTCCTGGGGTTGAGGGGTCTCTAAATAATAGGGTTGTAGATGTTGCTCCCATATCTTTTACCCATAGGTTTGGAGATGTTTCTCCCCTATCTTGGTCTTTGCAGAGTATACCCCATTTTGCATCATACCCACAAGCTTGGTTTGTTGGGATTACCTTTCCCTGTCTCATCAATGGGTTGAGAGTGTACTTAGGGTTGTACAACCCATAATTATTATGATTAAGGTATTATACCACATGAATCTTGAGAGCCATCATTGGGAATATTAGTGAGCAATAGGATGGGTTGATATGTGCTCCCCTATATTACCTATTGATTTATATAGGGTTGTAGATGTTTAGTTCCCCCATGAGATTCCGGGTTGAGATGTATGATAATCAAGGTTGTCATTGACGTCAATATGACATTGGTCGGGATGGAAAATATTATTGTAGATGCAAGATGATGATGATGAAGATGTTAAAATTACTCTTGATGGAAGAAGTGCTGGTCATGTACCTAATTATCTAGAAGCACTTGATGACCATTCTTGATGTACATAATTAGAAGACTACCATTGTATCCCTATGACATACACTATCTTACCTCCAATGATTGTAATGAAAGAATACATGATGACATGTCCTACCTCCAATGATGTGAAACCATAATCCTTGATGTCCTTACCTTCACTGATGAAAGATGACATGATGCTGCATTTGATTGATGACATATCTCTACACTATATTAAGGACATGGTGAAATTAATGGTGACATGTTGACCCTATGAAGTAGAAGAAAAAAACAATGAAGAAATCCATTCATAAAGGAGAAGCCCATCTATGAAAAAATATTGATTTCCTCCATTTTTGCACCAATAAATGACCAGTCACATTAAAAAATATTTTTTACTACCTTAGAGGTAGAATTTTTCTATGAGACCTTCACCATCCTTTAGAGCATATTTTTAGATTTCCAATGAACTCTTACTTGGCCCGAAACTCCAAATAATTTGGGAGATATAAATTTTTTAAGTTAAGGATATTATTATGGACATTGAGCCGACCTATGCTCAAGGACACATGCTAGCCTCCAAACAAGGACGTACCTTTTCGTTTTGCTGTGCGAAAAACACTATATATAAGGATTTTAGACCTCATTTTAACCATCAAATTTTGGTGAAAAACACAAAATTCGGTGGTAATTTCAGAGATAAAAACACAGGAAAACAAGGAGGTTGTGGAGGACAAGGAGTATTTCAATTTGGGTATTTTTTGATTGGCTACCTGTTGAGTAATATATTGCAGCTCGGTTACACCTCAGAAATTGCAGATAGGGGTAGGAGGCTAAAAAACTCAACTTTGGATAGTTTCTTGAAATAATTCTTGTGACAGCCACCTATTGGAGAAGTTCAAAGGAAAAAACTGGTGGTGACTAACATCTTGGACCAGTAAACATGAATTGCTAAAGTTTCTGTGGATTACGCTTACCCCTCCATACCTAGGATCACTATTTCGACAGTCCTGTAGGAGGCTCAAACTTATTAAAACTTGGATTGGTCACCTACAACAGCTCGAAGTTTAAGAAATAAATGGAAAAAGTTATAAAATAGGACTTGATGCAGTATTTTGACTTTGTGACAACCTTTTGAAGGCTTGAGCTTAGACTTGTTGGGTGCCCATAATTCACTAAAGAACATTTTGAAGGCTAAATTTGGGGGCTCAAATAGTTAGCATTTTGGAGCTTAGTTTGGATAACGGATTGCTGTTCAGTCAAGGCTCAGACTAGGGCTGCAACAGGACCTCACCATAGACTTTCAAACCTAGCCAAAAGTGGGCTTGTTGAGCAGATCAATGACTTTTGGTTGAACGATTGGAAGTCTATTTTTTGCATTTGTGACCTAGGAATATTGTGGAAGACCTCCTTGAAGACTTGTCCAAATCATTATTGGAGCATTGAACTGTACAATTTCTTAACAAAGATACTCCTTGGAAGCCTTTGTTGCAAACCTTGGTTGAAAAAATATCGGAGATTGGATTTGTTGTGTTTGGACAAGGACTTAGTGATCTATTGAAACCCTTGTTGAGGATAATCTGAAGCAAGATTAAACAACTTTGTTGAAGATTGTAGAAAGAAGAATTGTGAAGCACTTGAAGGATCCTTGAAGAATTTGTAAAGAAGCTTGTTGAAGGACAATATGTGTAGACGTATTGAAGCCTATTGGAGATAGACTTGAAGACCAATGATGAAGTGTTCATGAGGTGACCTTGAAGAATTTTTTTTGGGTAACATTAAGAGAAATGGTGACACCTTCATGTGAAGAACAAGGTTGTCATTGATGATGTGACATGGAGACTAAGTGAAGGCATTGCTGAAGATTGATAGGGTTCAGTGAAGAAGACATTGGGAGCTGTGAAGTACAACTAAACACATCTTGATGAAGTAAAGTAAGGGTTGGAGCCCAAGAGGTTGGAGCCTAAAAAATACAAGGTTGGTGCCTCAGAAGGTAGGATTGGAGCTCTAGAGGATCAAAATCCTCAAGAAAGCAGGTCGGAGCCTGAACCAGATATAGTGTTGGAGCCCTTGAGGTTGGTGCCTTGGAAAGTCTAAGTCAGTGCTTGGAACATTAAAGGTTGGAGCCTGGGGAATTGAAGATTGGTGTATTCATCTAGGGTTAGAGCCCTACATATATTGTACTTGATTTATTGTAAAGAAGAAATCAATAAAAGCATTTATTCTTATTGTTCATTTTGTGTTCGAAATATAAGTGATCTATCTGGTGAAAGTAACAATTGAAAAGAAATACTGATTCACCCCCCTCTCAATATTTCCAACAATTGGTATCAAAGCCAATACCTTCACTCAAAGCCTAACAACTGAAGGTTGATCATTAAAACAAAAAAGGTGAAGCCAAGGAAGAAAGTATCCAATCCTCCTAAAGATGTGTCTCCCTCAACCACCAAAATTGAAGTCAATCAATTTGTGAAGGCTCCATTGTTCAATGGAAACTTTTATATATGGGAAGAAAGAATGAGGAATTTCTTAAAGAATCAAGGCATTGAAGTCCGGAAATCGGTGATTTCTGATTACATGATGGATGGAGAATCCAAGGAACATAATAAAAGATAAATAAAAGCGATCTTGAATGGGTTAACTGATTTTATGAAGGCCAATTTTGAAAGATGTTTGCTAGAAAAAGGCATATGGGATAAAATTCATGATCTTCACTCAAAAGGAGCATTTAAAATGATCTCTAGTCAAGAAAATGATGGAAAATAAGAAGGAAATCCAAAGCCCATCAAGGAAGGTGAAGATAAGAGTGATAACTGTAGAAATTTTGAATAATTTAACACATATTCAATGGAGATTATCCCGATCATGTACTATTGTGGAAAACATACACAATACATAAGATCCTCTACGTTGATCATCAATATAGCAGTATCAATAACAATAAAACATCAAGAGCATTCACACATTAACACAGTATGTATCCCAGGGAAAGCATCTCGCTAAAAACCCCAACTATTTGTATATTAATGATTGAGTCATGTAACATTACACAGCATAATACTTCTCACAAGTTTCTCCACCTCTGTTACACACAATACAGCTCAGATCTGATCTCCAAATCTCTTCCACTGCTTGCCTGCCTCCACTGCGCAATCCTGCTCAAGAACTGATGATAATTCCAAGGCAACCACGTATTTACTTGGAAAAATCACGTGAGCACAAGCTACAATGTGGGAAAATATGTGGGCAAACTCATTGGCATACTCAATCCTTGATTGTGCAAGATCTGATGCACAACTATAGTCACAACTGATAGCAATCTGATTCTCTAACACCTGTCCCTGCTGAACTGAACATGCACTGACATGCAACTGAGTTAACTGATGTATTCATTAGTTGTATTATGAGTTAATAACTTGTGAATTAATTAATAACTAATTCACCCAACTCATCTCTAGTCTATTCGCCAGTTAGACTAAATACAACCAGTTTAACAAAGCTAAACTGAACACAACTCCATCAACTGCACCTCCAGTCCACTAAACTCAACTCACTTGAGTTCTAACTGAAGTCATGCATGCAAATATTCAACTAACCCATAAGAACCACGTATTTCCTTCATGCAATTGCATGTGCCACATCCGTAGCTCGAACTGAAGTGCTCCAAGAGAATAAGATTAAGTTTATAGTCCAAATATTATTGTGAGATAATAATATTTGACTTTTCTATTTTTGACAGCCAGTCTAAAAATAGACTTGATCACTCACACTGTGATCACTCACACGTTCATCAAAAATAGAAGTCCATCTATTTTTCCAACTTGATCAATCATCCATAAACAACAACCTGCAATCCATAGACATGATCCATATGTCTAAAAATAGACATAGTCTAAAAATAGACTTGCGCCAAAAATAGCCTGCTGGCCCACTTAGTGAAGGCGACTCTTTTCACTAAGCTCCATCATCTTGTTGCAATCTCAACACTCCCTCTCGACAAGATATGGATTATCAGCAACCCCTATCCTGACTCGGTGGTACTCGAATTTGCTCCTAGTGAGAGCCTTCGTCAGAATATCAGCATCCTGATCCTCCGTTGGAATGTACGAAAGTAACATGATCCTCCGCTGCACACAATCTCTGATATGATGGTAACTGATGTCAATATGTTTAGATCTATCATGAAATACAGGATTAGCCGAGAGTTTAATGCAACTCTGGTTATCACAGTAAATCACAGTAGGATCCAAATGAAAACCGAACAAACCAACTAGGATCTTCCTCATCCATATAGCCTCGCATGCAGCCAAACTTGCTGCCATATACTCGGCCTTCGCTGAACTGAGTGCCACGGATCTCTGTTTCCTGCTGTACCAAGAAACTATTGTCGATCCAATACTGAAGACCCCTCCTGATGTGCTCTTTCTGTTCGTTGGGCTCCCTGCCCAATCTGCATCCGTGAAGCCACATAGCTTCACCTCATCCTCCTGTCTGTACCACAAAACAT
>APFE030379826.1:0-10071 GCA_000404065.3 Pinus taeda
TATTTATTATTTATTATTAAGGGACATTACATACTCCTACACTTTAAGGAACTTCATCCTGAAGTTAAGTTTTTATTATTTATTATTAAGTGACATTTCCTTTTTTTTTTTGTTATTTATTAATTCATGTAACAGTCCCGACACCCTCTGCTAAACTAGTATAACCAATAGGCATCAAAAGTTTCACAACACCCAGGAAATCCCAAGGAATCTCTGTCCTTTTTCCCACTTTCGGAATCAGGCATAAGCCTCCCACTTTTGGAATTAGGCATAAGCCTCGGTCTGTATCCTAGTCCAAGGCTGGCTCCAAAGTTCGCGCCTGACTCAGACTTCATCTGCCCCCAAGGCCCCAAGGCAGGCATTTGACACAATGCTCAATGTCACCGGGCATCTCGCAAGGTTAGCCTACTCCCTCCACAACTCACTAAGGCACACAACCCCAGGAATCGAAGTCATTACACCCCTAATAGAATTTGGCATCCCAATACAATACTAGGCACCTAGCCTAGAACATCAGGCACTTGGCCTCCTTAAGATGGTTCCATATCCCTTCAAGAGCTATCCATCAATAGCTACACAAGGCAAAGGAAGCATTGGCATATGTAGTGTTGATTGAGTTTCTCCCCAGCCCATATGGTGTTACTTATTCTCCCTTGTGCGTAGGGGCTCGCACGAGATCATCAAATAAACTGGCCCTCTCGACCCATTTGTGGAGTCCTGTCAATCATCACACCTCAACATACAACCACTGCATTAGTTATACCATCATAGTATCATAGAAAATAATCCATATGCCAAGTCTTGCATGTCATCATGAGAACATTCATCATTATGAATAATAATGAATTACATGCTTATGCATGTCATAAATTTGTATGCAACTATCATATGCTTCACCTCATGAAATACCATCATAAGTTATGACATCAACATGTCTACATCAAAGACATATCATGACTTCACATAATAAATGAACCACATGTCAATAAACGCCATATTATAGCATCATAATTCCTATGCCACGTTATGCAAATCATATCCATCATGAGTATTTGACATTAAATACCTATCATCATGTAGTAAATGAATATGTCAATATACTTTGACATAATCATCATCATCATAAGGATACATCATCACTATTGTAACAACTATATAAATATGAACCACATGTGCATGATCACCCTCATACCATCATATCATGAAACATCATCAATATGAGAAATATCTCAATACTTATCAAATATAGAATAATACTCTACAAGCATTCTTATCATGATTCATCAGAAAAATCAATTTCATTTACTTTACAAACATTCAACTATGAACTAAGATTATTCAACATCCATCTAGGATCTATGTTATCTCATCATTGTTATTAGTGTTATGTTTTCATCAAGATACCAATTACTTTCTCAATAATCATTTCCACTTCTTTCAACTAGGAAGTTGACCATTTATACCATAGGTATAATCATCCATGTACATCGTTAAATTTCACATGAGCATCATCATCTTGAGTCTTAATCTCTTGTCATATATTCTTCCTTCCCCAAGGAAATTTTGGTGAAATTAATTGTTAAGATATTACTAGTTATAAAATCATTTTTTCTTTTAAATCATCTATCTCAAAATTAAAATCCCTTGGTTTTACATCCATTTACCCTTTGGCTTACCAATTATAATACCGCTATAGGCAATTGCATATAAACACTAGGTCATCATGATTTAATTTTATATCATGCTTAATTTACTTGCATGAGGGTTTGTTGATCTATGTTGACTTATACATACCTCACTTAACAATTATCATTTTCAGCCACAATTTGTTTTTCTTATCTCGTCAAGTTCCTATCTCCATACCACTTGAGTTCTTTATCGTAAATTCACCCTTCTTCAAGTTGGACAAGAGATTCTTGCTCATTAAATAGTATCTTTATTTTAGATTTTGAAACAGTTGGAAACACTACTACCATCATTGTCCATGAAAAATTTAAATGTGTGGAGATCTGTGGAAACAACATTTTTTTAACGCTATGGAAACAAAACTTGATAAGTTTCTCTATGTGAAATGAGTGCAAATCAGTGAAGTACAACCCCTATTAATTGACTCTCCCTTCTTTTGTTAATATGTACAAAATCCTTCTGAAGTTATCCTTATAATATTTCTAGCAACATTTTTTTTTACCAATTAAACCTTTAAACATCTTCCTCATTTATCATCACTGGTCATTATGAAAATTGTCAACTTCATACCTTCACACTTTTAAACTATGTAGATCATCACTATGACTATTACCAATGATGTTTCTCGGTTCACTCATTAATACCCTTAAACTAAACTGAAATCATAAGCGTAAGATTTAGATGTATCATAAAGTTTAAACAATAAAACATGATTTTAGATGCTCCAAATCCAAATCTGTACGATTTTTTCCACTGAGACTAAAATATATGATCATGTGGTTTTTATATATACTGCAATTTAACCCAACTGACTCACTCAAGAATGAAGGAGATTTCAGTGGTAGCTTGATGATGTTTAATATCCAAATGATATGATTAAGAGCGTTGATGCAAATGTAGTAATTGAGCACATACATGTAATCTGAATGGCAATTGTAGTGCAAAATCAAATTTATTAGAATATTTTACATGTGTATTTCATGAAGGTACCCAAAGTTTTAAAAGTAAAGGTCTCATTCATTCATATGTTCAATTCATGATACAACTTTAACCATAACAAAAGTGTGTTGTCTTTAGTGGAACGTATGTAAGAGGACTACAACTATTTTAATTTAACAGAAAATATATCGAAAGATCATTGCATGTGATTAATGTGTCGTGGAACATGGTACAATGAAGTATATCATATATTCTTATGGAACCCATGTATTGAAATGTAAATGTCACTTTTCTGTTAAGAGATCATTCACATATGAATTTATTAGTAATCAACTGATCTAGAGATCCACTAATGTTGCAAAAATAAAAAAAGTATACTAGTGTTCCATAGATTAGTCAGATGAAATGTGCGTAGGACTAAAATTTGTTGAACCATTTAAACATTTGCCTTGGTAGGAGAAGTGATGCAAATATTAAACTGCATTATCATCATACAAATGCCATCAGGAATTGATTTAAATTTACATACCCTTCCCCAAAATAATTGGCGTCAACAAATTAATTACCGCTGTTTATATCCAGTTGCATCATAAAAAGGAATTTAGGAATTGAGACCATGAAATCTGCAGGCATATGAAAACGGAAGATCTTGACAAGCAAATGCAACAATTGGTTTAAAACAGAGATCGTTCCAGATTTATAAATGTTAATACATATTGCTAAAGGACAATCCACCCCAAATAAATAATGAATAATATGATTTGCATTCAAGGAATGTTATCTCTGTGTTTTTAGATCATATTAAAACCATAAAATAATGAACAGATGCAAGTGGACAGAGTCAACAATTTTGCCACATAAACAACGACCATCTAAAGTTAATAAGATATCAAAGTTTATGCCATTGTGAATTGGAACAGATTTGACTATTTTAGAGCACTTCAAATGGTGTCAACATCAATTATCCAAATACTTCAAGCACTATGTAAACTTTGTTGTAAAATGAACCGGTGGTGAATAGTTAAGAAAATATACCAGCATTCAAGATTTGTTCCTCCAAAAAAAAAAAAATACCATATCAATAGTGCTCAAAATTTTTAGGGAAAATGCCATCCAATGTGTATCGAATCATGTCAGTTGGCGTATTGTTCAATCACAAGACATGAATGTTTAGGACGTGAAATTCAATTGTTTACAATGTTCAGATATGACTATCATTCAAGATATGTTTAACATCATAGCATGGTATCACAAGATTCTCAAAGCAAAATTTATGTGAAAATAAGCTGATAAACAGAAAATATAATGATCTTTCAGAGAATTATGGGTAGATTATCACCATCCACGAGTTTATTAAGTGTGACCATAGCAAGAATTCAGAGTTTATAGCCCATGAGGATGTAGGATGTAGGAAAGCATGCACCTTAACGACCCTTGTAATAATTCGTAAATAAAACCAAATCACTCACAAAAAAATCTCGGACAGTGATTCAATAGGCCGAAGCAAATTTGGTGGGTGATGTTAGGCTCATGAAGCAGGACATCCAGATGAAATCAATCCACAATATTAATATGTGAAAAGTGTGTTCAACGTGAAAACATCTCGAGGATTGTGAGAATAAACTATATGACCTTGACTTTTTTCTAATAAGAAATACATCAACTTCCAAGTATTGTGCACTTTGTGTGCATTTTGATGGCAGTTACAATATTAATATGTGAAAAGTGTGTTCAACCTAAAAACATCTCGAGGATTGTGAGAATAAACTATATGACCTTGACTTTTTTCTAATAAGAAATACATCAACTTCCAAGTATTGTGCACTTTGTGTGAATTTTGATGGCAGTTTATTTTGAAGCGTTATTTATCATTGGATAAAATTACATATATGCATTATCTATGGAACTGAGTAAAAAGCTACCATAAAATATTACAAAATTTCCTATCCTTAGCTAACCTTTATTTCAAACCACAACTTCTTAGTAAATATTGGTAAAAAAAAAAATTCAAACTAAAAAATTCACTTGAATTTTTCATATCATAACGAATTCAATTCAATTCAAACTAGATAACTATGGTTCAAACTACAACATTCTTACCCTTCCCGTACAGCAGCATACAACAAAGTTCCATACAATAGTCAGCAGCCCTCCTTTCAGCTATTCATAAGGTAGTTATGAGAGCACACTAGCATCAGCCGAGTTCCAGTTTTAAATGTCTTTTCTATATTCAATAGTTCAGTACTAAATATGTTTTTGCTTTATTCAGTTTTGCATGCACAATTAGATGATGCATTTCCTAAGTTAGTAGGAGTGCTCATGCATGTGGACTCTGGGCCTGATAAAAAGGCATGTTTCTAGGAAGGCACACCTTAAGTTGGCTCGGTTATCCATGCGAGAAAGGCACACTGGCATTAAAGTTCACACTACCCGTTAAGGAACTATTGTGCATGCATCCAGATTCATCATATCTCTCTTCTTAGTAGTCTATAAAAGGGAAGCAAGGTGGACCACTTTATGGTTTGAGAAATTAGTTTTGAGCTGTAGCTTTAGCTTTTTGTTTTTCAGATGTAAAGGTTAGTGTGTTTGTTCTTTTAATTATCAGCAGTATGCCTTTGCAGGTTAAAGTATTCTATACCAGAAATTTTGATTAGCACTTACAGTTTTAGCGATATTTGAGTCTACACTAAATGAACTCAAATTCAACCTCCGCCAGCATAGATTCTTGATTATGTGTATGAATTGGCCAACATTGACGATACTCAATTAAAGTGGTGTTTCCACATACAACAAGAGAGGCTGCGAAGCAGCAAGTCCCTGCCACTGATTGAAGAACCCCGCCTGACCCAAGAAACAAATGAACGGGCTGGCTGATTAACCGAGGGCTGCAGAGGAAGAAAGTTCCCTGATTGATTTGACTATCCACCAGTTCCAACTCAGCTTGGGAGCTTGGGCAAGTAGCTGTAAGATACTAGGCTACCTGAGTTGTTGCATGTTTTACTGGTTGCCACAAATTATGTGTAAAATCATGTCTCAATTATTGTATACATGTCTTGCAGTCACCTATGACAATAGGATCTGCATCGCTTTATCTACAGCTGCTTTCCGTCGCTGTTTTGGCTGTTGTGGACGGCGTTGCAGCAGCCGGTTGAGACGGGGGCTGCGGGTAGAGCAGGACGGAGCAGAGGCAGGCGGGATCGAATTTGTGGACGGCGTTGCAACATGTCAAAGAAGCATGGCTATTTGGCCCCTGAATATGCTCTCTACGGTCAGCTCACAGATAAGAGCGATGTATATAGCTTTGGGGTAGTTCACCTTTGGCTGTTTTGGCTGTTGTGGACGGCGTTGCAGCAGCCGGTTAAGACGGGGGCTGCGGGTAGAGCATGACGGAGCAGAGGCAGGCGGGATCGAATTTGTGGACGGCGTTGCAACATGTCAAAGAAGCATGGCTATTTGGCCCCTGAATATGCTCTCTACGGTCAGCTCACAGATAAGAGCGATGTATATAGCTTTGGGGTTTTGCTGCTGGAGATCATGAGCGGCAGAAAGGCGCTGGACACCAGTGGGAAGCCGGTCTCCCATTATCTCATCACGGATTGGGCATGGTCGCTGGTAAAAAGTGGCAGGACCAGTGAAATCATAGACGAGGAAATTCGGCAGAACGGGGCAACGAGCATGATGGAGAGATTTGTTTTCGTCGCTATTTTGTGCTCGCATGTGATGGTGGCATTCAGACCTCGAATGGTGGAAGCCGTGAGGATGCTGGATGGAGTGGGCGAAATTCCTGAAATCCCAGATAGGCCTTTGCCGTTTATACTGCACAGTCGATCTGATACAGAGTAAAATGGAACGGAAATTCATTGCAACGGAGGAGATCGATCAGGAAGAATTATAAGACAGAGCAGAAAACGCGAGACTGTTTCCCCATACACGCATATTCGTGTGACGCAGATTCTACCACGGGCCAGAGGAAGAGCTTATACAGCGCGTGGTTTCATAAGAATCTTTTGCTTAGAAACAAAGTAAAAATCATTTGATCTTTCTGCATTGTTTGCATTGTAATTCTTTATTTATTTTAACCAGGTAAAAAGCAGATGTGGTATTTGTATTTTTATATTTTAAGCTGACAAATTTATAAATGAAAATATATCTCGTTACTTATTAACTATGTGCATAGTTTTAGTTATTGTCGTTTAATAGTTTTGCATCATGTCATTCCTTCGAAGCTAAAACCCCATTACCCATATAATATAATATTTATATTTAATTATTATATTTAAAGATGCTTTTAGTGTTAATTTTAAATTATAATACTAATGTTAATATTAGTAATTTTAATAATATTATTAAAAATATGATAATAAATATGACATTGATGTATATGAAAATTCCTCATATATTAAATAAAGAAAACGCAACAGTAATGGATGAGATTTATATTAATTCTAAATAAAGAAATGTATGAGATTTATATCAATTCTAAGCAAAATTCGCTGATTTAGTTCGAAGGACTTCAGCCCGGTGCTTAAGAACAAAAAGTTAGCATAAAGAAGAATCGTTTCTGTGAAATGTTGAATGTCCAGCGTGTATTTGATTAAACATTATATGCCACACATGATTCTGTGTATTTTTCATATTTCAAAAAACTAAACACGTTTCGATAGGTGCCGGGATCATCATCCTCGCAACCAGAGATACCAAATGATTTGATAAAACTCAACGCGTTTCGATAGCTGCTGCTGGGATCATAATCCTCGCAACCACAGATATCGAATGGTTTGATTATATAATTGGAGTAGACGTTACATAAAATATTATGTACAACTTGGCTTTTTCGTTTTACACTCACCTCAACAAAATAGTATCAAAACGTCAACAAAAACCGTATTAAAAATTAATTATCGATTAATGTTATGATGTGCATGAGCGAAACGTGGCGGACGAAACCAGGAATAGCTGTTTAGCAGTCGGGCACGCGCAGGTAATGCTATTCGAAAACAACTTGACGGTTACAGCAGGCCTGATCTCGGAGGAATTGGTTGCAGCTACTGTTCGGGCATATTACCATCCGCCTGCTATCCCGTCCCTAGTTTTCATTTCTGGGTTTTGAAACAGTGGCGGAGGAAACCAGGAAACCCTTGCAGATATTGAGTACTGTGGAGCAGGAGATGCACTTCTTTCACTGGCCTTTGAGCACATTGCAGTCTCCACAACCAGAACTGCTCTAGAGATTGCAAACTTTTTAAGCGTCCCTGTCTCTTTTGACAACCAGGTAATTCATTTCGCCTTGTCGCATTTGATGGCTTTGGATACAATGGGAATGGTAATGTTTCTGGGCAGAACGGCTTCGTGCTTGAGGTCACAGTCTAGCAGTCTAGCTCGCAGGACGTTTTTTGCAAAACTAGCATTGAAAGAACCTGCAAATGTATCAAAACTCTGGTTCTATTATACTGCATCTTTACATCTTCGGCAGGAAACTCTCGTCGTCCAATTACAGTAAAATCATCTCCATCATCAAATATACCGCTATTTTCGTACATAAACCCTAAGCCAAGTAAGGGTTTCGCAGGTCTGATCCATGTTTAATGGCGGTTGCAGGATGAGGAAATCCGGGAGTAAAAGAGCACCTGCTACGAAGATATTGAGGCTCTGGAAAGAGGGTTATCCGAGCCTTTTCTGAAACAAAGACAAGGTAGATTTAATGGGTTTCCCAGGACTAGTCAGACGGCTCTTCTGGGAGAACAGGTCCCTCCTGATATAGAGATTTGGACTATGAGTAAGAACTCATTTTATTTTTCTCTGAACTTGATCTGGATTGCACTTTTTCGCTTTTGTGTAACTCAGAATTTTGCCTTGTGTATAACTTTGCAGAATTATTGAAAACGATCTGTTCAAGCAAGAGTGGAGGCCCAGAACAAGTGTAGAACTGTTTCAATACATATTTTTAAAATGGGCATTGGCATTTCTGATTGGCTTGTTCGCTGGCATCATTGCAGCCTTTGTGGACCTGGTAACAGAAAACATTGCAGGGTTGAAGCTTCGTATTTCCTCTAAATTGATATCACAGAATAGGTACTGACCAGAATCTTAATTCCTACATTTATATGCGCCAGGCCTTTGTTTTACTTTACACTCACATAACTATCTACAGTTCTACTTTACTTTACATTCACATGCCCATATAGTTTGGTTTGACATTGGAGAATGAATATGCATATTCTACCAGACTGCTAAAATTTTATGAAAATAGTTTTTATCTTACTTTTTCATTTGCCGCAGGAAGAAAATCATCACATTTACCGCTTTCTGCAAGAACTTTCTCAGCGCTTTGTTCAGGTAATAATTCATGAACTTAATCCTCCTTTTATTCTGCAAAAAGGCCATTGCTTTTGTAATTAGTTTAGTCTATTCTTGTGCAAACTCAGTATAGTCATCTAAATTTTCTCTCTGTATTAAAAAAAATAAACAAAAACCTTACCTTACACATCCTCAAATGCCCATGACATCCTCTAAATTTATAAGGTGCTTGTATTTATGACAGCGGTGCTAGAGTACCTGAATCCGTTGCCGCCGCTTCATATAAATTGGCAGTAGATTCTGCTAATCGTGCTTTGGCCATTGAAGCTGATTCCAGAATGACAGACGGTACGGCAGATGATAATTCCCTTTTGCCGCTGGAAAACATGAAGTCCCAGGAATTGTAAGTATTACGACGATTAAGCCTGATTTAGCTATTGTGCTACTGTTGATTGATTTAACTATCCGCTGGTATTTACCAATTATACATGTAGTTATTTTTGAAGAAATTTAACCTAAAAACCCAGCTATTAATTACCAATTATACATACAGTTATGAATCTCTGCATGTTGCAGGATAATATAGGTGAATAATATACCTGAAATGTTTGAAGGTCGAGCAATGCAGTCGCTGCGGCCTATACTGTGGTTCCTCTGAAGGGGGAGGATAACCAAGGAAGACCTACCAGGAGGATCTCTGGAATATTGGAATATATGGCAGTGGAACTTGAACAAGGCGGTGCCAAGAAAATAACTCTTGGCAGACACGTAGAACTTCATGAAGAACAGCTGCCAACAGCTGCGATGACACGGCAGGGCTGCCATACTTATGTTAAACCATAAGTACATAAGTTTTGGTTAACAGTAAATGTTACGGGTTTAATGCTAATGCAAACATAGCATTAGTTCATGAGTTCATGAAACGAAACTGTCAAATGTTCACTTGTCCTAACTTTTGAGCCCTTATAACTGCCCGTATGCCTCGTTTTGAGGCCAAATAAGATGGAAAACCCGCTCATTGGTCAAAGGAATAAGAAAATATAAAATATCGTGTTGGTTTTCGTGTCATATCAGCTAACTTTGTTTTAAGTTACATAATGTTGATGGGTTATCGTGCCAGACTAATGCTAGCCTTGCCGATCGATTACT
>APFE030379829.1:0-10838 GCA_000404065.3 Pinus taeda
GGATGAGGACATGACCTCCAATTTTTAAGATTTCTGCCTGGTAACCTTCAATGTCCTTAGCTTTCCCATTTGCCAGGTGTTTGACCCCAAAATCAATGTCTTCTAATGAGAAAACTTCTTTCGTTGTGAGTAGGGTTTCAAAGTTATCCTTGACATTTGGAGATTCGTAAAGCTTTTTAAGATAGGAATTCCAGTTGTGTACAAAAATTTTATTATTATCTTTAGTTTTCCTAGTTAGAATCTGCCTCTAGAATTTCTTAGTAGCTACCTTAGAGAGGTGTAAGAGATTCTCTTTTCTTTTACAAATATAATGCCCTTTTCTCCTTTTAGTTAGGGCTTTGTATATTTTTATCTTGCCAATTTTAAGAGATTCATCAATAGCTTCCGTAATTGTTGTCCTCGCATTTTTACAATCTTTGTCATACCATGGGTTGGTATTGCTATTTCTTTTATTACTTAAAACTTCAATTGAGAACTTGTTAATAGGATATGAGAGGGTTATAGTAAAATTATGATAGAGGTCTTCTATGTTGTCTATAGTAGATAAAGGAAGCAAATTAGTTTTTAATTCATTTAGAAAGAGATCGTTTTTATTTCTATCAAAGATTAAGTTCTTTTGGCTATAAGGATTATCTTCTATGGGATTTCCATGCATGACAAAATTGAGAGTTATAACTAAAGGCCTATGATCAGAGTCAAGCTCGTGATCATTTAAGATGTCAAAATTTATTATTTTGTTGTATAAAGTGAGATCGGAAATAACATAATCTACCACACGGTTACCAAGCCTATGGATGCAGGTCATCTAGCTAGAATTAGAAATAATTAAGAAAACAATAAAAAATGGAAAAATAGGAAATAATGAAAAAAAATCAATAATAAGTGGAAAACAAAAAAATGAAATACAATAATAGATGGAAAATTTTATTAAATGAGAAATTAAAGATTGAACAAAAAAAAAAGGGACCAGTTGAAATGGGAAATGGGAGTTTTTGGTTGTCGAGCTAGAGCATCGGATGCGTAAGATTGCATTTTGAAGATGCATCCGAAGGTTTTGTGTAACATGTTCTACCAAGCTCTTATCATAATTTTTTTAATTTTTTTATTTGTCATCATTACATGAATATAAATCCACTATCGTTACCATATATTTACACGATTTATCCTATTAAAATAATCATAATTCAGATTTCATCCTTGATTTAACAACCCGTAATCCACTTAAAGGTTTGTATTAATTTTATTAAATGATTTATTTAAATCTTCGATCTGCCATACTTCCACGAGTACCGAGGAATTGATTTCAGCACCACTAGCAGCTTTACACTCGATCACTTCATGTAAATGGGTTGTCCATGGTTGATGTGGGAAGGGATCGAGGTCTACACCGACATTTAATTATATTGCATAGTTGTATGACATGTAATCCGGCCTTACCATTGACCTGCACGATAACCTCGAATTCCACACAAGGGTTCCCATCAACAGTGGTTTGGAGGGAAAGGGATCAGATGGAGGGGATTGCTTCGCACTTGAAGAGGTAACTACTTGAACCTCGAGTTCTATGTGTTGTTTCTCATTTCCTTTCTGTGGAGCTATAAAAAGGGTTTCTTTCACCTCTAGTTACCTCACGTTAATATGTCAATCTAGGAACATTTTTCTATTTCAAAGAGTGTCCCAGTCTGAGGCTATCATTTGCTATAGTAATGCTAGTAGCACAGTGTTTGAAAATACAAGAGTAAATGGATGCTTGTTTACAGCTTAACTACTTCAAAAGATTAAATCACATGTTCAGAACACTAAGCAATTTATCAATCAAGGGTTCGGTAGCAATAACCCATCCCTTTGGAAACTGATGGAAAAGGAAATTAGAGAACAGGTTAGGGGTCTAGGAGCCGGACAACAGATGTCAATGCTCATTACAGCCTGAGATCGTTCTTCACACCACTAACAAGAAATGGAACAGCAGATAAGAAATGGGACGGTAAAGAAATCGAACAACAATGAAATGGAACAGCAAGTCTGAAATGGTACAACAAACCTAAAATGGAACAGCAAGTCTGAAATGGAACAACAATTCGGAAATAGAACAACATTCAAGAAATAGAACAACAACTAAGTCTAACAAGCCGTAACGTCTTAGTCTATCAAATCAATTGCATTAATCATAATCTATAGGAACTAAATGTCAATCCTTCACACAAATGGAACAACACTAATTACTAATACATTATGGAACAACACTGAAAACCATATATACACAACATACTCAAATAGTAATCTGATTCAGTTATCACCTCGGTTAGAAAGAATACGATTGCATTTCAAGATAGAACAACAATATTCAAGAATCCAACAATCACAAAGAACAGAACTTCCAAGATGAATTCTGTAATGTTAAGGAACAAGTGCACAACACAAAAGCTCTGTAATGGAACAACAAAGTATTATGTAGAAACTAACCGTATTATATCAACACCTAAAAGAACCGTAATACGATGTAGCGTCAATACAATAGTTTTGCCCTCAGAAACCTTAATGGATTAAACACAACAGAGCATATGATGTAAACTTTATAAAACACATCAGATTACCAGATCACGTCAATAAGCAAACCATGCAAAAACCACGCGTAATGGTACAAGAGCAAGTGTCCTCCAGGGCCGAGCCCTTAGCCTCCAGGGGTACACCGCTTGAATTTATTACAGACTCAAAGATAAAATAGTAACCAAGTTTGTATTAATGCATCAAATAAAATTACAGTAGAGTAGTTCTTAACAAGACACGATGATCAAAGTTTTGATCTTTAAAAAAAATTACATAAAGGCATAATAATATCCCCCCTTAGCTAACAGTGTTGCCCCTTATGTAAGGGTGATGACAGAGATATCTAAATGCAAAAATAGATAAAACAACGATTCCTCAGGATCAAGGATCCTGAGGGATTTGCAAAACCGTTAACCCTCAGTCATTTCTTCTCTTTTTTGTGCCAAGCTGATATCTCCGCTTCCTTTCCTAGGCTGATTCGTTTTGATTTGGTTTGCATGCGGTCTCCCGTCGAAGGGACAGTAGTTAACCTGTCTTTGTCTTTTCCTTTAGAACGGCAAATTTTCGTTTTTTCTCCTTCCTGCATAAGGAAACAACAATTGTTAGCGTTCTCGTCTTGCATATTAATCTCACATGTTTTATTACAATTCTTTATTGTTTTCTAAGTTCATGATGCAAAAAGGCTTGTAAATTCTAATGAAAAGATACTGAAATAACCATCAAAACATACCTTCTTTAGTACTCCACAAACCCCCCTGCTTACCTTTTTTCATGGCCTCATGAAAACATTGTAGTTGACGTGTAAGACAGTGAGTGAGTAGGCTAGAGATGGAATCTCATGTGAAGGCCTACAACCATGATGTGTAACTAGGTAATCAAAGAAATGGTTTGTCTGACCCTTAGGCATCTCATATAGGGCTTGGTATCCAAGTGCAGGATACCAAATAATTGGACTCTGAAACCTATATCCTAACCAGGATGGCCCTGCCCTCAAAACAATTTCGCCATAGAGGGGCAAGCGGTTGGCAGCTAGTTTAAAATTCTCATACTTAAATGGTTCTCTGAGATGGATATTCAGATTAGATATTCGATATCGGAATTTAGCTGCATCAATGGTAGGGTCTTTGATAGAGGAAAAGTATTATAATCCCTGCCGAATGATTGCCTCATGCATGGGTCCTAATGCTTTAATCACTTCTGGAGTCTTCATGAGGTTTCTATGTTTCCTCCATAACTGTACTGGATCCCTAGGCTCAGCTCTTATCCATTAATCTAATCCGTTTTCTTGTCTTTGGAAAGCATTATAGGCTTTGAGCCATTTAATTTGATTAACTACAAATGAAATAAATGCCTATAATTGAATGTCCTCAACAAAATGGCCAGGGTTCAGCTCGGTCTCCTGTTCTAATACAAGGTTATGTAAATAAAATTCACACAGTAGTCCCTGAACTTTTACCCCATAGTGCTTACAACAGTTTATGAAATCATTTATGGTGTTAATTTGTATGGGAGCACCTGCTTTAACAACCTTTATTTTCAATTGCAAATATATTTCCATTAAAAACAAGGCATAGTTCTTAATAGGGGCTCTACATGCTAGGACGTCATTGTATAAAGAACATAAGGTATCCATCTGTTTGATAACTACATCTAACCTACGAGTTACCTTTGCGACTTTCTCTTGTTCCTTTCACCACCCTTCAAAGGCCTGGCTTTCAGATAGATTGGCGTTCCTTAGCTGCTGCTGTAGCTCTTCATATTTTTCTCGGAGGACCGTTTGCTCTCTAAGCTTTTCTGCTTCTTGCTGAGCTTGCTTCAAACCCTTTTGTAGGGTTACTGTTTTTGGATCCCTTTTCCATGCAGCAGTGGAGGCCGAGAGCTTTACCTGAACTTTCCTATTGCACTGCTTTGAGTTCATAACCCTTATTACTCCCAAAAGTGGCGCCAATGTCCGGATTTCCTTATCACGGGTCAACATTTCATCCATTTCTATTTTAACACGAACATCAATCCATTGTTGTTCCTTTTCAATTGGAACATCAATCTATTTCTCAGCATCATTTGGAATAGCAGCTTGGATTTCGACGGGGTTTTGAACAGCAGGATGGATTCTGGTCCTCCACTCCTTACCCTTGAGGGGTTTTTTTGGAGTGGCTACATTCTTCCTTCACAAAGTCCTTTTTACCCTTTGCCTTGCCTTTAGAATCCTAATCTGCTGGTGGAGCTGGACGATTGTATTCAATAATCTCTGATGTTCCTTTCGCAATTCCCTTATTTCCGCCATTTCCTCAGAAGGAACAGTAGGTTGTTCTCTGCGGCCTGGACTGTGGCTAGTTTCCTGATTTTCTTCCTGGGGTGTTTCTTCACTGTTCTGCTCTGGCTGTTCCAGGGCAAGAACCCTAATTGGTTATGTTATTTCTTGGGTGACTTCTTTTTCTGCCCTTATTTACTTCGGACTTTCTTCTGGTGCCTTCTGGTTAGGAACGGATTGTTCCTGTTCAACATCTTCTGTCATCTTTTCATCATGAACAGGTAAATTTTCTTCTTCTGCCTCCTTTGCATGTGATTCTTCGGGTGCATTTTTCTCCTGGGGTTTCTCTCCGGCATGGAGGTCTGATGGACTGGAAGGTTGGCCATATTCGCCCATATTGGCCAAAACTTTGGCCAATTCATCTTCTCCCAATGGGTCCTGCAATGGGCTGCCTTCCTGCTATTCCATTTCCTCCTACTGCTCGGGTTGCTCGGCTTCTTCTTCTTTGTCTCCTTCTTCTTCAGATTTCTCGTCTTCTTCCTCTTTTTCTTCTTCTTCTTCTTCTGCAGATTGCTCTGCCTCTTTTTCTTCTTCTTCTTCTGCAGATTGCTCTTCCCCCTCTTCTTTTTCTTCTGTAGATTGCTCTGCCTCTTCTTCCTGCATTTCTATCTCATTGTCTTCCTTTCCTGGCTATGGGGGTTGCTCATCTTCTATTTGTATGGGCTGGCTGGTGCTTTCTTGGGGCTTCTCCAGCCTCCCTCGTAGCCGTACTAGCCAGACCGATTTCCTGCGCTTTTTTGGTTGCTTAGGTGTGCTGGTGGCCTGTTTACGCTTTGTCGATTTCTTGCGTTTTTCTAGACGCTCGGGTGTGCTAGTGACATGTTTCCATTTTGGGGATGGTGTGGCCAATCCCCCATTTATAATGACAATTAGCTCTTCCCAGCTGCTCTGCTACTGGGTGAGGCTATGGTTGACTATCAACCGAATCAACCCATGATGACTAACAACTGACTCTACATGCTGTGCCTTTTCCGTGCAACGTCATGAAGTAATGAATTCAACAATGCAGGTAAATTTACAGAGCATTTTTGTTTTAGTACAGCTAAGAGTTTAAGATGTCATGGCCTTACCACGTCTTTTCTGCCTTCACAGGTGATGTAGCTTTGGATGGTCTTCGCTAATTTTTCCCATGGCTCTCCTAGTGCTGCTGGCAAAACCCCCTTTCCTCGAATTGTCAGGCTCTATCCTTTGTCCTAGAAGATTTCTATAATCTTCTGGAATCTCTCCTTTTTTAACGTCCATACTGGTCCAGTGGCTGGCAGTCCCGAGACTTCTGCGATTATGTCATCGGTGACTACTATGCCTCTCCCCCTCACTGTGGAGTGGTCGTCTTGCAAGTTCTGCAAGAATTCAATTGCCACAGTCTCGTTAGACTCCTGCAAGCGGTTAAGATAGGTCAGCCACCCTGCTCTTGCCAGGATTTCCTGGGCAGCAGTAGAGACTGTTAACACTTGCGGTTCTCTTCGAATTGATCTTCCTCCCATGGTTTCGCTGTAAACTCTCAAAGGAACGACAATTGTTCATGCTGTTGAAACACATAGAAGCTGACAGACGCAAGACTCGTTCAAACTCTAATGCTGCAGAGTATACAGTGGAAATGGCTTTGAACAACAAGTCATGCAGTAAAAATAAAAAATAAAAAGAAATAGTATACCGTTGAGTCGTGTTATACCCCAGTACACAATTTCCCGAATAGTGAGATGACATGTAATCCAAGGAATGATGAGATTAACCTCTCCCCCCCTGCAATGTGATAGGCTGTCCCAGCCGTCAAATAAAGGAGCAACGCCTGCTCTGCAACAAAGTCTTTAAGGAATAGTGTATGGCAATATGCCATGTTTACAAAAGCAGCATATTATTGAAATTGAGGTATAGAGTTGCGTCGCTTAATACGTAAGAGACTGCGGTGATATGATGCAAGGTTGGGGATAAGACATTTGCCATAAATAGAGAGTCTCATGCGGTCATTGTCAATTGTTCTGTCATGATTGGTGATACTATATATTCATGCATTATATGGTTGGAGGAATAACATATAATTGATTACCACGACATAAGAAATAGAAGGGTGCTAATAACTTACCTATTGGTGTAAATAATGCGACTTCAATACCATTAATAGTGCTCTGCTGCCGATAGGTGTCCATAACCTTGGCAGAGTTGTTTATTTCACCGATGGAACCATGATCCTTTGTGTATGCTTAGGGAACGTTGTGTAATGTCAAAATGTAGGCCATTATGCTGGCTTGGTGACCAGTTAGCCATAATGCCATTCATGAGGAAGGAGCGAAGAGTGGGCAGGCTGGCTCATGATGAGACCTCCTATTCCAAGGGTTGTTTATTTGATATACCTTTTGGACCATATCCCTGGTGTGGTGGCCATAGTGGGAATGCCACTTCGCTTTCGTCCTCATGATCATGGTAGGCCAGCTCTTAATGAGACTCCCTATCCTGCGTTTGATAATTTATAAGTCGTGTTTGCTCTTTTTTCTTTCTTTTTCATAAAGTGTCTTCCCTATTTATACACAAAGGGTGGTTCAACACTCCTTAAGAGTAGGAATGGTGGAAGAAGTCTTAACATCCCAATAGGAATATATAAACCCTTCGCTCTTATTCCTAAATAATAATCAAAGAGGATTAAAATGGACCAACATGATACAGATAACCAATCAGAGCAGAATTAGTAGAACAATGACAGCAAAAGATGATGAATAAGCATGTCCTTCCTTCTGTCCTCTTACCAATTCAGAGAAATTTCTTATAAAAATAGCGATTTATGATTGACTGATTTCAGTATGTTGTGATTTTGTTTCCATTACATAAGTGCATAGCTGTATTCCAAAAGACTTTAAAGAACAGGAATAATAAGCATCCTCAATTTAGAACAACAGAAGTCCACAAATGTTGTTCCTATGGAAAAGGAACAACAGCACACAAGTTCCTTTGGAAAAGGAACAGTAGATCACACAGGTGCCGTTCCTTTGGAAAAGGAACAACAGACGTCAAAAATACAGTTTCTTTGGAAAATGAACAACAAAACACACAAAAATGTTGTTTCTTTAGAAAAGGAACAACAGAAATAAAAAATGTTGTTCTTTTGGAAAATGAACAACAAAACCAGCAAATGTCGTTCCTTTGAAAAAGGAATAGCAGAAATGAAAAACATTGTTCCTTTAGAAAAGGAACAGTAAAACAAGCAAATGCCGTTCCTTTGGAAAAGGAAAAGCCGAGATCAAAAATGTTGTTCCTTTGGAAAAGGAACAACAAAAACATACAAATGTCGTACCTTTGGAAAAGGAACAGCAGAAATTGAAAATGCTGTTCCTTTGGAAAAGGAACAGCAAAATACACAGAAATGTCGTTCCTTTGGAAAAGGAACAACAGAAATAAAAAATGTTGTTCCTTTGGAAAAGGAACAACAAAACACACAGAAATGTCTTTCCTTTGGAAAAGGAACAACAGAAATCGAAAATGTTGTTCCTTTGGAAAAGTAACAGTAGAACACACAGAAATGTCGTTCCTTTGGAAAAGAAACAACATAAATTGAAAACGTTGTTCCTTTGGAAAATGAACAACAAAAATCGAAAATGTTGTTTTTTTGGAAAAGGAACAGCAAAAATACACAGATGTCGTTCCTTTAGAAAAGGAATGACATGAATCAAAAATGTTGTTCCTTTGGAAAAAGGAACAACAAAAACACACAAATTCTGTTCCTTTGGAAAAAGGAACAGCAAAAATAAAAAATATTGTTCCTTTGGAAAAGGAACAACAGAAATCAGAAAGATGTTGTTCTTTTGAAAAAGGAACAACAGAAATAGTAACAGCAAAATGTTGTTTCCAAGATATGTACAAAAATAATTCAAGAAAAGAAATTATGTACAAAATGTAAAGAGAAGTAAATTCCTTAATGAATTATAGGTGAGGAAGACTTCTCTTCCTCCCCCAAAATCTCCATATCTAAATCTTGGCGTAGGTGCTAGCAGAAGGACTCCCGAGTGAGTGGTTTGCAATAGAGACGAACTCGGTGGCCATTTGCCTTGAAGGCATATCCAGAACCATCAAAAGTGATTAGAGTAAGGGTACCATTGTCATGTACCTTCTGGATTTCATATGGTCCCAACCAACGAGTCTGGAGTTTCCTGGGGAAGTCCTGAAACCTGAAGTCATACAAAAGAGCCCAGTCTCCTTCGTGGAAGACTATTTTTTTCAATGAGAGCATCATGCCATTTAGCTCTCTACTACTGGATCAGAGCAGTGTTTTGAAGTACAGAGAGCCTAATTTCGTCCAGCTCATTGATCTGTTGTAGTCGATTAATCTGTGCCTTAGTTAGATCTAAGCCAACTTCCTGTGCTGTTCGTAATGTTTGGATTTCAAATTCTATGGGGAAAATGGGTTATTTTCTAAACACTAGTTGATAAGGTGAGTAACCAGTGGTACTTCTCCATGTTGTTTTGTAAGCCCACAGTGCTTCAGGTAGTCTGGCAGCCCAATCATGTCTATGTGATGCAACAATTTTCGTTAGGATTGTTTCTATTATTTTAATACTGCTTTCTACCTACCCATTTGCTTGTGGGTGGTATGGAGTAGTGATTTTATGCTGGACATGATAGTTGTTGAGTGTTGCAGCTATTCTGTTTCTAGCAAACTGTGGTCCACCATATGTAATTATCTCTCTTGGAAGGCCATAACGTACAAATAGATGGAACAGGAACTGTATGATAGAGTCCTCTGTAGCTCTTGGTAATGCCTCTGCTTCAACCCACTTGGTGATATATTCTGTTGCCACCAAAATATATGTTTTCTGGTTTGATGATGGGTTGATTGGTCCAACAAAATCAAGAGCCCATCGCTCGAATGGTTCGATGACTAGCTGTGGTTTCAGAGGCATCTCATCAGACTGACTAGGGCATCCTGCTCTCTGGTAACCGTCACAGGCTTGGACAAATTTCTTTGCATCTTTGAAAATCGTGGGCCAATAATACCCTGTTTGTAGCACTTTATGTCCAGTTTTGTGATCGGCGAAATGTCCACCACATGGTCTGTCATGGCAGGCTTTCAAAATGTCAAAGATTTCATCCTCTCAAATGCATCCCTTGATATGCATGTCTGCCCCTGTGTGAAACAAATAGCCCCCAATCCAAGAAAATCTAGTACTTCGCTGAACAATCTGTTTTTGCTCATTAGGGGTTAGATGCTTTGGTAGTTTACCTACTGCTAGGTAATTGGCAACATCAGCATACCAGGGTGTTTGAACAGCCACAAGAAACAGATACTCATCCAGAAATTGATCTTTAACTGCTGCTGCATCAACTGGCTTTGGCATTCTTGAGAGAAAATCAGCTATAGGATTTTCTTTTCCAGGTCGATCCTTGATTGTAATATCAAATTCCTACAATAAAATCAACCATCTAGTTATTCTGCCATTTGTGATAGGCTTGTTTGCTAAATATTTTATGGCATAATGATCTGTGTACAAGATAATAGGATATCCAGTAATGTGATGTCTGAACTTATTGACAACATGTATTACAGCTAGAAATTCTTTTTTAGTGACAGTGTAGTTTAATTCAGCAGGGGATAAATTTTTGCTAATGTAATAAATTGCATATGGTTTTCTATCCTCTTCCTACCCAAGGACCGCTCCAATGGTTGTATTTGAGGCATCAGATGATATCTGGAATGGAAAATCCCAATTTGGTCCACGAAGGACTGGGGCTGTGGATACGAGCTTCTTTAGATCCTTGAAAGCACGTTCACATTTTTTTGTCCAAATAAAATCAACGTTACCATTTAGTGCATACAAAGGTGCAATAATACGTGAATAATGTTCTATAAACCTCCTATAATAACCAGAAAATCCAAGAAAACTACGTACCTCTGTTTGAGTGGTGGGAGTAGGAATAAGCAAAAGTATTTGGATTTTGGCTGGGTCTACCTGAATGCCAGTTGCTGAAATATAGTTTCCTAGGATAAGTCCTT
>APFE030379831.1:0-19410 GCA_000404065.3 Pinus taeda
ATCATTTTATACATAAATAATGTTTTACATGAAATTGACTTGCATGTTATGATTATCACATCAAGTCATATGACCTCAAATATAATGTCCATAAAACCATGATATCATATATAAATATCAATTATATAAATCATTATCATCCACCATATTAAATCATACTCACTATCATCAACATCCATTACTCATCTTCCCATGAGACATTATCATCCATCACACTAAGTCATACTAATTATCCTCAATTTCCACAACATCAATGTAATCAATTGTTATCTAGAACATATACAATTTACCATCAAAATTATATCCACCACTTTAAGTCATACTCACTATCAAACATCCATTACTCACCCTATCATGAGGCATCATCATCCATCACACTAAACCATACTAATTATCCTCAATATCCACAACAACAATGTAATCAATATGTTATCTAGAACATATACAATTTACCATGAAAATTATATGAAAAAAATATGACACAATGAATAAATATTTGAAAACTAATATTATAAAATTTACCATCAAAATTATATGAAAGAAAATATAAGCATACAATGAATAAATATTTGAAAACTAGTATTTACCATCAAAATTATATGAAAAAAATATGACACAATGAATAAATATTTGAAAACTAATATTATAAAATTTACCATCAAAATTATATGAAAGAAAATATGACACAACAAATAAATATTTGAAAACTAGTATTTACCATCAAAATTATATGAAAAAATATGACACAATGAATAAATATTTGAAAACTAATATTACAAACTTTACCATCAAAATTATATGAAAGAAAATATAAGGACATAATAAATAAATATTTGAAAACTAGTATTAAATGTGATCCAAACATTTATTGATAAAGTTTTCAATATAAGACATAAATGGGAAATGAGAAAGAGACCTAATAACTTGATGAAAGTATGGTCAATAAAATTATGAAAATAACATGGTATAAATTCTACACATTTTAATGTAGTAAATATTAAATATCTTTTACAAAATGATGAAAAAAATTGATAAAATATATGAATAATTAGAATATCAATTTTTTAGGAGGAAAAAAAATTATAATTTTATTTAACTTGTAACAAGGAAGAAAATTACATTCTATACATGCTTTTGAAGCATTTGGTCATATAAGTCTTTCAACTTGAGAGCAATAAAAAAAGAAAAACTGCAAAAATTACATTAAAAATACCAAAGTTAGGTATGATAAAATTCCGTAACTTCTCCTTCTTGCCTTTCTTTTTATGAACCTTACTCCAATCCCCATGGTTCAAATTCGCAGATGCCATTGCCAATTCATTTCCATCTTTTTGCATGGGGACTTTTTTGTATGCATTTAAGCCCTTAGATATATGGGTTCTCTTAATACCCCCATGCCCTTTTCATTGTGTGTTTCCTCTTTCTGCAACTCTAATTCTTAGATCATTCTTAATTCAATGCTTTTCTGAATGAGGATTGTGGTTTTAGGTTGTGCCTCAACACCCCCTTCTACTTAGCTACCTTATGGGGCCTAGGAAGTTGCATTTGGATTGTTCACCATGGTCTCTTCTTCTTCTTCGAAAAGGTGAGTGTTAGATACTTGTTATCCATTTGGCTTATGGGCTTGCCTCTTTTTCTTTTCTGGAGTCTTCTTTGCCTACAAGCATGTGCTCTGCAAGTGTAATGTTTGGAAGCATGTTCAACATCTGATCATCATATTCTCATAATCTAATACCTAGTTCTATTGAAATTTTTTGTGTTTCAATAGGATATGATCTGAAAGGACTTTGCTCAAATTTATCTCTACACAAATTCAAATGAAAGTAAAGATATATTTTTACGTTCTTTCACGGTTCATTTTTTAGAATTTTCCCATTGTGTTTCCAATATCCTCTAACACCTTATGGTTCCAGAAAGGAAAAGGGAGATTGGGTAGTCTCACCCACATTGGCATTGTTGAGATTACCATATTTGTAGCATCAAAATATGGGAACCAAGGGGTAATGAAAATCCCAACTTTGCCCCAAATCCATGCTCCCTCATTTGTGACAAAATCTAGCTGTATCAAATTAAACAATGAAAAAGTATTTAGATATCACAATTGGGTAGCCACTTGGAGAAAATCCATTGGTGCAATGTGTCAGATATCGGCTAAAAATGGTTGAATCTACATATAACAACCCTAGATTGAAGAACAATAAGGAGAGAATTTACCTCTGAGAGATTAACTTCCACGTTTGTTTCTTTTCTGTTTGATCTACAATGTAGGGTCCTAGGTTGTTTTGGATCTCCTTTGATGAGCTATGAGCCTTCCCTTGCATGGCTTCCTTAAATGAGACTGATCCATGGGGATTTTTGGATCCTTGAGCCCCACCACACAGCCTCAGATTTAAAATGATAGTGGAGTTCCACAGGATGCCGTAGTCTTTCATCTAGCAGTGGTCGTGTAACATTTTCCTTTCAAATAACAGAGTTCAAGGATTTGCATAAATACCAAGACTATTTTGAATGGTTTGTTTCAAGTTTTCCATTAGATTTGAGTCCTTGATCCAAAAATAGAGGTCTTCCCATTAAGAGTTTTTAAGAAAATATGATATATTGCTTCTTCCATCTCTGCTTTCCTTTTGGGTAGATCATAGAGGGAAAAACAATGAATATTCCTATAAAAAAATGCTCTGACCTATACACCTATTGCTTCAAAACTATAAAACCTAGATCTACCACGAGGAACTACTCCTTTGGTGTATTCAAACTCTGGGAAGAAATGAATATATGAGATCCCAGCCCTTTGGGAGAAATACTTGTAGTGAGAAATATTGTAGGGCACGCTAGATGTAGCCAACCCAAATAAATCACACCACCGCTAGGGACATCCTCTAAAAGTTCCCACCGTGATCTCTTTAGCTAGTCGCAACCATCAACTATGTAGAACTTAGATCCCTCATAATACCTTTGAGCTTGGATTTTTACCTCAAGACAAGCCCATCCTTGAGAGCTTTCTAGGGAAAATTTTAAGAACCCCCATAAATTTATATCTAAAATAAATGGGTGAATCCCCATGATACATAGGAAAAATGGAATGTGGTTTTATCAATAATACACACACACACACACACACATATATATATATTGGCAAATCTCTCACCAGATTATATTATCTTGTAAAATCACGGCTAATCTTTCACTGAATTATAAAATCTTGTAACATTTTGGTAAATCTTTCACTGAATAATAGAACTTTGTAAATACTCAGTGAATCTTTTAGTAGGTTATAAACCATTGTGAAGTCTTGGCGAATTTTTCGATAAACTATAAAACCATATATGAATAATAGGAAAACATATTAATTAAACTGTAATATACTAATTTACATGTTTGGAAAAAAAAAACATAGCTTGTTCTTCCTATAAACAATGTTGCAAGCTTCAGTAGGCATGTTTGTCAAGGTTCTTACTGTACACTCTTGCATATCCCTCTATTGGTTTTGATGATAGTCCACCACAAAGTTCTTGTACAAGTTGATCTTGACCACCATTTCTATCAAGCTAGGAGAGATTAATCTTTTCACTAGTTGTCTTTGACTCATCCATTTTAATATATATTGTCAATTCTGACTAACAAAGAAAAAACAAAACCAATCATAAGAAAAAATCTTCGAAATGACTTTTCAGTTCTAATGAAAAGGAAAGTGGGAGTTACAAGTTTCACATATTCCATCAATAATAATTTAAAACAAAAAAATTGCCATTTGGTTTAGAAGTCACATGGAAATATAACAGGACCTATCAAATTAGGAAAATTCTCAAGGATAAGTCCCTCCAACATCTCTACATAGACCAATCAAAACAAAAAACATGGCAAGATGTAAAACATAAAGGAAACTCTTTAAAAGAGTTCTATCAAGATGACAACTATAAAAAAGTACTAAACAACAAGCCATTTGATCATATTAGCTCTGTCTATACTAAAACTTTCCAATGGTCAATACATCACTGGCAGGTAGAAACAAAGAAAATAAGGTGCCCATCAAATTCCTAAAGAAATAAAGTTGTTCCACAAATATACCAAAGCATAAGGAGAAACATTTTAGGAAAAACCCAAATGGAAGTTGATTTGACCATATTTTTGTCTACGTTAAGAAACTTATATTACTAACAAAGTTGAATATCTCTCTTAAATATCTAAGCAAGTAATAAAAATTCAGAACAAGTTTGTAAAAATCAGACAAAAGGAGTTATCTAAAAGATTCTGGCATGAGCTACAAGTGAAAAAACAAAAACATTGAATTGAAATCACAGGGGTATAATGATTTATATATGCCAAAAAAGTTTATGAGTCTTGCTGAGAGAAAAATCCCACTCAAATCAATGCAGAGGAAAGAATCTTTCAGAAGTAGTAAATGCACAAAAAGGCATCAATGATCAAGTCCCTAACATCAAGTGCAAAAGGAATTGATGTGCTCAAGCAAAGCACTTGAAATGGGGACAAGAATTCATTACATTGCATTTACATGGGCTCAAGAAAAGCACATTGCATCTATACTCAACCAAATTTCCATAGGGGTTTTTTCAAAAGTGTGAACAACAATAAAATCAAAACGAAAGAAGGATTGCCAATGAATTTTAGCTAGACTTCAATACAGAGATAAATTGGGATGTATGCACAATGAAGAGACTCCAAGCAGATGGAAGATAATTATCTCACTCAAGGAACACATAACACCGGTGTTGTTATACAAGCGTGAGGCATGTGAACCAAGCATTATTGGAGAAAATGGAGGAATCATATTGAGATACAAGAGATACACTAGATGACAACTTTCCATAAAATATAGGTAAGGAATCCATATCAAATACTTATTGCAGAAATAGGATTATACTCAAGGAAGATAATACTATGCAGACAAGTTGTAGAAGCTACAGTCAACAAAAAGATGACCAACAAGATCCACCAGGAAGATTTCAAATGACTAAAATACATTGGACTAGCAATGTAAGAGGTGGTTTGATAACTAGTATATAGCACAAGAAAGTTGCCTGGTAATAAATAGGAACTGAAAATCCACATACAAGAATGTTACAATAAAGGTAAGAGGAAAAGCAACCCTAAGAGAAAGTAGAAATGCTACAAGCATAATTTCATCCTGCAGGGAGAAAACAGAATGTAGGACTATTTGAAACTAAATATCTAATGGAGAGAAAACAAAATTTTACCCTGAATAAACTCACACTAATTAATACGTGAGATAGGAAGATGGAAAGAACCCAATGGACATAAGGAAAAAACGGAGCAACATTTCCTACTGAATTGTGATGCATAAAACTACATCCAGAAGAGAGCAAAAATAGAGATCAACAGTTCCAAGGAAACATTCTAAGAGCACATGTAAAGGAAACAACAAAGAGAGCCTCAAAGATTTACCAAAAGCCAATCTAGTTGGGTAGTTGGGTTGGGATACCTACCCATCGGGACAAATACAAATGAGTAATCCAAAACTACTTTGGCCTTAAATTTATTTTTCTTTCCTTTATACAATGGAATGTTTCACTAGTTATAAGCCTTTCTTTCCCATAGCCTAGTGGTTGTCATTGACATTTTAGCAAACTTCACTTCCATTTTTTTTCCCTATATAAAATTTAGTACATGTCATACAAATGAAAGTTACAAAATCATTGGATTCAAAGTTTAATCATCTACTATCATAGAAATTGCTTTAATTTATCTGTCATGAAAATCAGCTTTTGAAAAAAGTATTTATTATAGCCAAAAGTCCCCATAGTAACACAAATTGATACCTTCAGCTTTATGGGTTTGAACCTTTCCCTGAAAGTAATTTAAGCAATGCCATGCACAGCTGAAAATTTTCATGGGAATATTATAGGACTTAATTTTATCTATCTGTCAGTGAGAAGTGATCGTCACAACTTGTAGTTGCTAAGTCAAAGGTTCGCAAGTTTTTGGTGATTGGATCAATATTTCTAAAGTTAGTATTCACTAATTGAAAGATATCAAACAACTTAACGGATTGATTCATTCTTCCACTGAAGATCTAAGTATTATAGGATCCATACTATAAAACAATATTGCCTCTCTACCCCTGTAGATTAAAATAATATTAATGATCTCTCAATAACAATGCATGCTTTAGGAAGGTATTCAAAATAAAATCACTACGCCAGGTGATTTTTGGAGTTTAACTTAAAAAGTTCAAATAAACAAGACAAGCACGCATGTTAAGATATTAAACTGTTTACCAAATCTAACAACAGACACAAAGCAAAGTGATATACTCATTTTCAATAACATTGATAGAACAAATAGAGTTGATAACTTTGCTATTTGAGCTATACCTTTTTTTATGGAATGGCATTCTAGATTTATAGGGAAAAAAAACTACATGCCTTTGGAAAGATCCCCTAGACAACATGGTACTCATAACGTACTCAATTTTCCTTTAGAGAATGGCAATGGTGAGAAGTTATATTTGATTTAGTCATTACATGCTTCTCAACTAAAAGTTTATAGCTACTCATTACCTGCTCCTTGACAAATCTGTTGCCCATATAGTTGACAATTACAATACAATATGAGAAATAGTATGTCTACTTGAAGCATCCATGAAATGTAGTGATGGGGCTTCTTTTAAGGCTGATAAAATGTCATTTTTTTTCTTCAGGAGGTAGGTCCAGACAATCTAGACCATTACTTTCCAAGTCAACAACCTGAATGTCCAAAATAAGAAACATAAGTAGGTTTACATTTAAGAGTAGAGAACAACACATGTCCTCTTCAAAGAATAGATTTGATTAAATGAATGACCTATTGAATCCAAGTATTTATGCTTCATCAAGATTTGCACGATACTTTGTAGCATTTCAACAATGGTCCCTAGGTTTAGTCTTCATAAATATGAAATGTACTTTTGATTCTAGTATTTTGTAAAATAAAGAAAAATGATTATTATTATTATTATTGAGCTTGGGTTTCTTGCCCAAGAAATTTGTTTTATAGGTCAAGCACTAATTAAAAGTAATCTAAGGTTGTCCTAGGTCAAGAAGTCAAATAAGGACATTGTAATGATATGAAGACCCCATCGGGCATCTTGTAAATTGTAAAAAGAATTATTTTTGTATTTTACTGAACCTTCCAAGACCAAGTCATCTTGTCACCTTGTCAAGTTGGCCTAGAAGCTAGAATTCGTACCCCTGGAAAACCTATATATAGGAGATAATTCGACCTCACTTGGACACATTCATTCCTCTCTCTCTTATGAGAAGGAAGAAGCAGAAAAAGGAAATGAAGAAGGAAGAAGAAGGAGAAGAAGTGTTTTGGGTTCCTCTCTCTCTTTTTCTCTCCACACGTGTGAAGAAGAGGGCTGAAATTTTGCAGCTTTTCACTAGGGTTTCTGTTGTCAGGCTAGGGTTTTGTTGTGGATGTTCGATCTGGTGAAAAAGAGCTGAAGGAAAGGCCAACAAAGTCCCCTTCTAGATCCAAAAGACAAATTAGGTCAAGCGAGGAAGATGGAGGCAAAGAAGAAGCAGTTCTAGTCCACACGTGTGAAGTAGCAACTGCTGTTGGGGGGCCGGAGTTGCAGATTGGTAGTTAGGGCAAAAAAGTTGTGGCTAGAGGTCGAAGTAGTGTTGCTAGAAGAGATTATGCTAGGTTTGGAAAGCAGTGAAGCAAGAATATTCTTGAGAAGCAGATCTTGGTCTTGGAAGGGCTTCAATGTTTGTCAAGGGTCTTGGTATTTGTCAATAAAGAATCTATAAGAAGTGATTGAAGGGTTTTGCTCTCAAGAGGAGAGGTTTTGCCCTATCATGGAGCCTACATCTTGTGTACTTGTATCTTTTTGATCTTCTTGTTTTGGTAGTTGTTTGATGATTGAAGAACACACTATGAAGAAGAAGAAGATAATCCTAATAAGTAGAAAAACATCACAAGAAATTATCATAGTTAGAAGAATCATTAATGTCAACTTGCCTTAGATTCTTCAATAACTTTGTAGCATTTCAACAATGGTCTCTTTTTACAAGTGCTCCAGGATAGGACCAGTCCAATTCATAAGCCTAAACAATAAGAGATCATGCCCAATACATAGGACTTCAACAAATGCGAAGTCTACATCTCATGTTTGCACTAGCTCTACAACACATGTCTAAACACTCCAGAAAATACTACCATATCTTGATCTGCTAGAAAATAAATGTTTAGTGCTAGCGTCCAAAGTGTTTGGTCTTGAATTTTCTTTTACAAATTCCAACTTCTTTTTTCCATCCTTCCCTACAACCCATATAGCAGAGAGTGTAGCCTCATCCTTTGAAGTTTTCTAAACACTCCTTGTAGAGGGACCCTCACCAAACCTATTCATGTCTAGTGATCCAGTCATTATTTGATCTCCTTTCAATTTCTTTGATATAGGCTTTTGAGAGCTATTTGAAACAGATTCGATACTCTCTTTCCTTCAAGCCCATCTAATGTGTGCCAAGGGGTTCACTATAAAACCACCATGCATGCCTTTATACCTTATATTATCTAGGTTATTTGTTGTTCCGCAAAATTTACTAAAGGATGACATATGTAGCAATTCTTATGATTGCATATCTTCCATAACTTTTCCTCCAAAACTTGGAGCTTAAAAATTTTGTACCAAGGAACTTACAACATGTACTTTAATCTTCCACCTTCAATACTAGAATTAGACAAACTCCTTGTAGATACAACTAGATCATGAGCTATTTCATAAACACTCCATTCTAAATCATGAACCCTTGATACTAAGGATCACATAACTTCTTGTGAGCTTCCTATAAAATTCAGGCACAAAATAAACATAAAAATTCAATTACTAGAGATTTCAAAGACAAGATACTACAAAAGAAATTAGGTAAAGGTGCATTTCTGTAATGTCCCTTCCTAAATATTTTTGCTAAAGGGAAAAATCAAATTTTGTTGATTTTGTCATTTTGGAGACTAAGGTAAATTTTGGAGAGGCACTTGGGAAAAGTGGGTTGAAATATTTTAGTTTTTTAGTGGAATGTGGGGGGCACTCTCACAAAATACACACCATGTGGTAAAGGAGTTTGAATTTCTTAGAGGGGGTCGAAATTGTTGGAGGTACCCACATAAGGCTAAGGACCAACAAGTATAAATAAGAGAAGAGAAGCATCATTTGGGGATTTTGATCATTTCACAAACTTTTTTTTTGCTCAAGCTATTCAGCTAAGTCACAAGTGTTGTTTAGCACCAGAGTTTCCCAAGGAGGAAACTCACCCTTCTCTTCGGTGGACTACGAGTGCCACCATAGGAAGGTATCACCATTGTCTTATGGAGGCAGGGAGATGCATAACAAAAGTGCCACGAATTCACTGAGTTGAGTGGGGACACAGAACCAGAGCCACATTATTTTTTGGAGAGTTGGTGTCGAAAATTAGAAGCTACGCCAAATTGCTGGGCATTAATCGCAGAATTTGCTAGAGGAGAAGACGGAATTGCAGAGCAAAAGTGAGTCCACCACTCCAATATGAAATTCCCTTGCTGAGCCTACACAATCATTGCCCATGCTTGCATAGTCATTGAGAAAGAGTGTTTGTGGGTAGTCTTGTCCAGTGGAACTTGGAGCTGGGTTGTTGTGTGGGAGTTATAAGGGAGACAAGGGATATTTTCCATCATTTTGGTGGGGTTGTAAAGAAATAATTTCCTGCAAACCAAATTTTACTAGTATTGGAGGAGTATTAGGAATTTGGGGCTAATTTTGGAGCAACAAAACTAGAGGAAACCCCTTTTGGGTTTTCCGGGTTTTTGCTAACAACCTTAAATTTAATTTTGCAAAATTTTTTTAGGTAGATTTGAGGCGTCAAATCAGGTTTTCAACACAACCAATAGTGTAGAATCACTGGGCATGCACAAAGTTTCTGATAGATAAACTCCAGCAACAGTTGGGCATTGTCATATCGAGCACTTGACGCTTGTATCTTGCCTTGTGCAAGCCCAGGTGCACTCTTTCCATTTCACATTGTACTCCAGCAGTGTATATAATAAAATTGCGCAATTTTGGTGTGTTTGGGAGTTTTTTGGGTTGTTTGTGTTTATTGAATTTTTTTATAATGTATTATCTTGCAAGTTTTTGTTATCACTGTAAATTTTTCCATTAGGAATACTACAGTGGTATTATAGCATGTTCTTGGCCAAAGTGGGAAACAGGAGCAGATAATTTCACCAATATATCAAGGGTTGGTTTTCGAGAGAGGTCGTGGAAGAGGCAAAGGCAGGGGTCGAGGTAGAGAAATAGATCCAAATCCATTTTCGGACACTGAAGTGTAAACTGTTAGAGGCCGGATGGACAACCAGGAAGACAACGAGCAATAGAGGAAAATGGGCGAAAACTAGGTTTTCGAGAACCAATCATCGTATGTTAAGGAAAGGGCAGCTCATGATGGACATGATATAGCAAGCGATGGGGCCATAAATGAATGGAAGCTTGGAGAAGGAGCCCATGGTGATGGATGTTCTAGAGAAGGAGGGGGAAACCGTACATATTAGCCCCCACATACTCCCCAACGTGGGCAGGCTAGCCATCCCAAAATGCCTCACTTTATGGATGAGCCAGAACAGAAGAGGGAGCTAGACCCGGTTGCAGACTTGGTCAACTTAGTTGCATCCGGCATTGATGAGTACTACCGAGGTTGGATGCCCGGATTAAGCAGGTGCTGTATTTTGGGGAGTACATACACATAAAGGAGAGACACACTACCGGGGTTGGAGCACACTATAAAGGGAGACCATCTAACTAGGATGTGCAAAAGATAGTAGGGAAGGTTACACTCCCTTACTTTGATGGGTCGGCCAAGAGTTCAACCAAGGCTTGGATTCAAAAGTTAGACACATACTTCCACCTGAACCCCATGCAGGAGACCCATACTATTGGGTTCGCTACTCTTCACTTGGAGGGGTATGCCCAGGAGTGGTGGTACCATGGGCTAATCACGTTGGGACACATCCACATCACTTCTTACACAGAGTTCACCCGGAGGCTGCTGGAGAGATTTGAGAGCAAAGGCCTAGAGTTGCATTTCAGAGAGTTAACCCATTTGAGGCAGATTGTTCGTGCAAAGGCTTACATTACGAAGTTCCATAGACTGGCAGTGATGGTGAAAGACATCTCAGAGGACCAATTGAGCATGTTATTTGTGGAGGGGCTTACCGAGCCATTGCATGGTTAGGTGAGGACCTACAAGCCCATATCACTTATGGATGCTACCTCCAGGACCCAAGATATGATTGACGCAGTGCCCAAGAACCATAACTCCACAAGGGAATCGAGACACTAGACCACCTCAGAGGGATGGGGGACGTGGCTAGATGGATGAGGAGACCCGGAGAGAACTCAAGAGGAGGAGGTTGTGCTTCACGTGCCAGGAGCGTTAGGCACCTGGGCACAAGTACACCAACAGAAACGCCCATTACATTGAGGTGTATTTGGACAATGATCCTACTGAGGAGTTTGAGATGGTAGTAGAGCAGGGAGATGAGGGGGGACAGTGATGAGAAGGGCCACCACCACCACCACCTAGAGGAGGATTGTTTGTCCCATTTGGGGGAGTGCTTGCTTCACTTAGGGGAGTACCAAATTATTTGACACTTGGGATCGGGGGGTCGGTACAAGGGTAATGAGTGTTAGTCCTGGTAGATAGTGGGGCCACCCACAACTTTATTGATGATCTCATGGTGGAGCGTAGGGGCATTCACACAAAGACATTTGGGGGGTTCTTTGTGTTGGTGCCAAGAGACTAGACCATGCAATGCATGAACTATGTCCCAAGTTTACTATGTTGATTGGGAACTACTTAGTCATTGATCACTTTTTTGTACATGATGTTCCATACACTAACATGGTGCTGGGTGTCCAGTGGTTATACTCAGTGGGGAGGGTCACCGTTGACTAACAGAATTTAGAGATGGGGTTTATAGGCCCAGATGGGAAGCTAGTAGTTTTGAGGGGAATGCACTCCTATCCAACCCAGGCAGTCTCTGCCCACAGGATGGAGGAAAATCTACGTCATGGGGATATAGAGTGGGTAGTGTAGCTAAGGATCTCAGAGATAGGGGCTTCGACATGACTTGTGCATCCAAACATACTAGCCTTGTTGGAGAGGCACCAGGGGGTTTTTGGGGAGATCCGATCAGGAAAACCACTAGATTGTGGGTTCGAGCACACTATTGAGTCAGAGGATACGGTGAACGTAGTCATCAATACTTCGTATAGGCACCCCAAAGCCTATCAGGATGAGATAGAGAGGGCTATCCAGGAGCTGCTGAGGTTGGGGCACATCAGGCCTAGCTCAAGTTCCTTTGTTTCTTTTGTGGTGTCGGTGAAGAAAAACAATGGGACACTGCGCATGTGCATTGACTATGGGGCCCTCAATAAGAAGACACTGAAGAACCAATACCCCATCCTGCATGTTGATGAGTTGATGGATGGGATTAGAGGAGCAAAATACTTCTCTAAGATAGATATGCGCTTAGGGTATCATTAGATCCGAGTGAGGGAGAAAGACATCCCTAAGACTTCCTTTCGTTGCCATTATGGACACTTCGAGTTCTTGCTGATGCCCTTTGGGCTAATCAATGCTCTAGCTACATCGTAGTCATGTATGAACCACATGTTTCATGGGAAGTTGAGGCGCTTTGTCCTTGTTTTCTTTGACGACATACTCATCTATAACTGGACTTGGGAGGAGCACCTTCAACATTTGGAGGTAGTACTTCGCATATTAGAGGAGCAATAGCAGTATGCGAAGATGTCCAAATCTTAATTTCGACTAACAAAGATGTTGTACCTTGGGCATGTAATTCGGGGAGACAGAGTGAAGGTACACTAGTAGAAGATCGGGGTCATCTTGGATTGGCCCACACCCATGAATGTGACAGAGTTGAGAGGGTTCTTAGGAATTTGCACATACTATAGGAGGTTCGTGAGGGGATTCTCACAATTTGCAACACCCCTCATTGATTTGATAAAAAGGGGAGCTTTTGAGTCGACACAGGTGGCACTGGAGGCCTTTGAGTGCCTCAAGAAGGTTATGAGTAGCCGTCCTGTTTTGGCTTTACCAGACTTCACTCGACCATTTGTGTTAGATTGTGATGCTTTCAGTCAGAGAGTTGGGGCTATGTTGACGCAGGGAGGCCATCCTATTACATTTGAGAGCAGGAAACTGCTACCCCACAAGCAGTTGTACTTTGTCTATGGCAAGGACATGTTGGCCGTGAAGCATGCACTAGCGAAGTTCAGGCAATATTCGCTGGGAAACTGGTTCAAGGTGAAGACTGATCATAATAGTCTTTGATTTTTCTTGGAGCGCCAGTCATTGGAGGAGAGGCAACAAAAGTGGGTGAGAAAAATCTAGGCCTATGCCTTCAAGATTGAGTATGTTAAGGGAAATCACAACATAGTAGCAGATGCACTTCCCAGAGGCTCGTAGTACTATCTTTGATGGACGTTACTCATGACTAAAAGGTGCAAATTTTGGTTGAGTACCCAAAATATAAGAAAGCTTGTGAGATATTGGATGGCACACACAGGTATGGCCGATTTAGGGTGATGGATTAAGTGATCTACTAAAAGGAAAAAATATACTCGGTGCCAAGATCTCAGCTCAAGGAGATGATTATGCAAGCAACCCACGATTCTCCACTAGCAAAGACATATCATGCCATCAGGGAGAGATTCTCATGGCAGGGGCTTAAGGGAGACATGTTGAGGCACATGTGGGAGTGCGTAGACTGTCAAAGGAACAAGGTGGAGTTGTCACATCCTACAAGTGTACTACAATTGCTTCCCATTCCGGAGAGGAAGTGGGAGAGCGTGTCCATGGACTTTATCACATGGCTCGCAACTGCATGTGGGGAGATTTCATTTACGTTGTGGTCGATAGATTGACTAAGTTTGCCCATTTATTCACCATCTCATCCAGATTTTCAACTTCCTAGGTGGCCTATTTGTTCTTTTGAGAGGTCTTCTAATTACATGGCATTGATTTGGGGTAGCATCGAATGTGCTCTAGCCACGAAAATTGGTGGAGAGGATAAAGCACATGAGATCTCCAATACCCAGAAATGGTTTGGGCAGACTCTAAACAATTTGCGAGATATTGAAATAATAATATTTTTAATAGAGTCCCTAAGTAATTGGTGGAGAGGATAAAGCACATGAGATCTCCAATACCCAAAAATGGTTTGGGCAGATTCTAAATAGTTTGGGAGATATTAAAATAATAATATTTTTAATAGAGTCCCTAAGTCTAAACTTAGGGAAAATAAAATATTAATGTGAATTAATATAGAATTGTGTTAAAAGGGTCCAAAAGTCGTGGATCAATCCAGAGTTAATCTTAGCCATTCATTAGGGACTTAATCTCGGCCGTTGAATTGTCAACGAGCAAAGTATAAGAGGAGGCTTGAGGGTCACTTGGAGAATACACCGAGTTGATCAAGAATTTGATTTTCTGGGGCACAACTTGCTGAGGAAATTGAATGAGTGATAAGAGTTGCAACTGAGGGGCAGTGGATACAGAAGCAAAGAGGCAGAGAGGGTACCAGGAGAATCAGCGCAGAAGCCGAGAGAGAGGGACGCAGAGCCAACTAGAGGCCACACAGAGCCATTCAGGGCCCACGCAGAGGTAGCCAGGCACTGCGTAGTGCCAGAGAGCCAACGTGGGTGACACAAAGGATCTAGAGGTTGACGCAATGCCTCCAGAGGCTGATGCAGGGTGATTTGGGGTGACGCTAGGCTGGCGCTGGGCCAAAGAGGCTGACACAATCCCTAGAGACAGACGTTGGAGATTTCGTGGGGTGAATTGGAGCTGAGAGTTGTGGGATTATTCATCCAGGGTTTTAGCTGGAATATCTGTCTCTGACTGAGAGGTACTACTACCGAGATCATTCTCTGTTGGGTGAGCCGGTTTGGCACCCAGATTGTATTCTGACACTGGTTAATAATAAAACCCTCAGATAGTTGCATCGGTCTTCCCAAGACCATTGTTAGTGATAGGGACAACAAATTTATGGGCGTTTCCTGGCAGGGTTTGTTTCGGTTTGTGGGGATAGAGCTTATGCCCAACACTAACCATCACCCACAGACAGACAGGTAGACCAAGATTGTGAACTAGTGGTTGGAAGGGTACCTACGCAACTATGTGATGGGGTAGCAGAGAGCGTGGGTAAAGTGGCTTCATCTAGGAGAGTTCTGTTACAACACCAATTATCACATGTCGATTGGTATGTCTCTTTTTCAAGCACTCTATGGATATGATGCACTTTCTTTTATGATATGCTATTTGGAGATAGCAAGGTCCCAAGGGCAAAGGATTGGGTTCAAGAGAGCCAAAATATTCTCCGAGCTCTCAAGGACAACTTGCAGGTGGCTCAAAATCAACAAAAGATGTATGTTGATAGGCACGGGGCAGAGAGACATTTTGAGGTGGGGCACATGGTATACCTACATTTGCAGCCCTATAGACAGTCTATGCTAAAGCAAAAGGGGTTAGAAAAGCTTCGACCACGACTTTATGGGCCATATAAGGTGATTAGGAGGGTCAAAGAGGTAGCTTATGATTTGGAGCTACCTTCAAAGAATCAGATCCACAACGTCTTCCATATCTCATTCTTGAAAAAGGCATTGGGGCAGTAGGTTACAACAACAACCGAGTTTCCTCCACTGGATGATGAGGGGCACTTATTTTTTACACCAAAGTCCATACTGGAGACCAGAGAGAGGAGGTTGAGGAACCAGGTCATTAAGGAGCATTTGGTCAAATGGAAAGATTTTCCAGAAGAGGATGCCACATGGGAGAGTGAGCAAATATTATAGCATCCAACTCTACAGTTGCTTGGGGACAAGCAACATGTAGGAGGGGAGGACTGTAATGTCCCTTCCTAAATATTTTTGGTAAAAGGAAAAACCCAATTTTGTTGATTTTGTCATTTTGGAGTGTAAGCTAAATTTTGGAGAGGCACATAGGAAAAGTGGGCCGAAATATTTTAATTTATTTGTGGAATGTGGCAACCACTCTCTTGCAAAATACACACCACTTGGAAAAGGAGTTTGGATTGCTTAGAGGAGGTCAAAATTGTTGGAGGGACCCACATGAGGCAAAGGACCAACAAGTATAAATAATAGAAGAAGAACATCATTTGGTGCTTTTGATTATTTGACAAACTTTGTTGTTGCTCAAGTTGTTCAGCTGAGTCACAAGTGTTTTTTAGCACCAGAGTTTCCCAAGGAGAAAACTCACCCTTCTCTTCATTGGACTACGAGTGCCACCCTAGGAAGGTATCACCATTGTCTTGTGGAGGAAGGGAGAGGCATAACACAACTACCACAAATTTGCTGAGCTGAGTGGGGACGTAAAACCAGAGCCACACTATATTTTGGAGAATTGGTGTCAGGAATTAGAAGTTACATCCAATTGTTGGACATTACTTACAGAATTTTCTAGAGGAGAAGAAGGAATTGCAGAGTGAGAGTGAGTCCACCACTCCAATACGAAATTCCCCTATTAGGCCTACGTAGTCATTGGCTAGGCATGCACAGTCATTGAGAGGGAATGTTTGTGGGTAGTCTTCTCCAATGGAACTTGGAGCTTGGTTTTTGTGTGGGAGTTAGAAGGGGGTCAAGGGAAACTTTCCATCATTTTAGAGGGTTGTAAAGAAATAATTTCATGCAGGCCGAATTTTACAGGTATTGGAGTTATGGGAATTTGGGGTCAATTTTGGAAAGTCAAAACTATAGGAAACCCTTTTTGGGTTTTCCTGGGTTTTTGGCGAGAACCTCAAATCTAATTTTGTAGAATTTTCTAGACAGATTTGAGGGGTCAAATCAAGGCCTCAAAACAACCAACAGTTGCAAAATTACTGGGCCAACACAAATTTTCTGATAGATAAACTCCAACAGCAGTTGGGCATTAGCATATCGACCACCTAAGGCTTATAGATTGCCTTATGAAAGCCCATGTGCACTCTTTCCATTTCACATTGTACTCCAACAATTTATATAATAAAATTGCCCAATTTTGGCGTGTTTGCGAGCATTTCTGGGTTATTGTTGTTTACTGAAAACCCTTATGCTATATTGTCTTACATGTTTTTGTTACCACTATAAAAAATTCCATTAGGAATACTACAATTTCACAAAACTCTAACTACAATAGTGGTAGTGCATTTCCATTTTCAAAGGTTTGCCATTAGTGTCATGTTATGTACTCACGTACAATATACAATATCAATTGCTATTAAAGAATTGTATAGACTCCATTCGTGGAAATTGTCTCAAGGAAGCAATAAGGGATGAACATATCATCACAACAAAAATGTTGACCTCATATTCTATGGAAAGAAGAGCTTAAAAGCTTGATAGAGGACGTTCTCGATAAACAATGTGAACACATAAACATTCAAAATAAGGCAACACAAGATTTTTCAAGCTATATCAATAAAGAACAAAAGTCGCAAGATGTGAAGGACGAAACATGTTGAGTAATGATTGAATAGATGGTGTGAAACCTCTTTCTTGTGTGACTCACAAGCCAACTCATGCATAATGATGAGACATAATGCAGTGATGGATCGTTAGATCCATAAAGAAGCACAATCATATTTTATGTAGAACAAGAGAAAAGGGAGCTTCAAAACAAACATAATGTAGAATGGTGAAAAATATCTACTAGACATAATCCAGGAGGATAGAAAGGTTGAAAAAATGCCAATATATGGAGGGTTACTAGAAAGTTGCAAGGTAAGGTTAGTGCAATAACATTTGTAGCCCCCATTTTCCATTCTATATTTAATTTTGGGTGGTAAGAGCATGCGGTATATTATTAATATGAGAAACAAGGTCAATAAACAAAAAGCAAGAACCACAAAACAAATGCAAGGTTAGCTTCTAGTGAAAATGAGTCATGACTAAAAAGATAAAGCTGCAAATTAAAATAAAATTATTGTGAAACATGTACTAAAAGTCTATGTGATGACAATGGACATTTTTTCTTAACATAGATTCAAATTGTACATTGAAATCATGCATCCACAGTTTCAATATACCATACAATCCTACTGCTACGATATCTAGATTTGTATTGAGAACTGTTGACCTTGCTGCCTACACCTACCTACAAGTGAATGAGAAAAACCTTCAACCCCACAAGGTGTGGTTGGTGGCAGGGAACGCAGGGAAGGGGTTGTCACACTAATCCCGACTCTCTCTGTTTGAGCTATCTCCTAGGTTAGCTAAAGGGGGTGGTCCTTAATGAAAAGTTTAAAAGATGTGAATTTCTAGGAGAGTGTTATAGTGAAAATGGATTACTTTTAAGGATTTATGGGAAATATGAAGTGAGCAACTTGAAATAACAATGTCAATCATTAATAAGATTAAAAATCATAAAACCAACGCCTTATAAGGAATTTGCTCAGCAATTTAAAGATATATTTGCTCAAAGTAAAATGCAATGCTTTCAAAAGAGAAAACAAAGTAACCGTGAAATGTAAATAAGAATTATTAGCACAAGATGTGTAAGATACAAAATGCTTTTGAGATAATCAACTTTATAAATCAAAACATGTGAAACATATCTTGCCAAAACCCAAAAATTAATAATTAACTTGGAAATGCAAAAGAAAGGAAGTGTTAAACCAAGACACCAATATGCAATTAGACTTAAAACATGAAAAGAAAACACTTGTTTGAAATGATTACAATACTTGCTTTTGGAATAGATTTTGCATATGAAAACTCAAACCATCAAAAGACAAGTAAAGTAAATGTAATGGAAAATGCTCTTGGTTAATTTTATTAATTAGCTCTACAACAAGATTACAATTTAACTTTTCAATACTCATACCTCACCATCGCTCAGGGATATGGATCTCACAGTGAGGAGTCAATAGAGGAGTAGAAGATCCCTAAGATGTCTACTTCAACCAACTTATGTTGGAGGAAAAATTTTAATGAAGCTTGGGGTCTTCCTACACTAAAATGCCTAAATGAAATGCAAATTGTGTTAATTCCACAAATTAAAATAATGATACATGCAAATGCTTCAAAGAGATTGATTTGCAATGCTTTTAAATGAAATAGTGTTCAACATAAGTTGCAATTATAATTTCAATTGGAGGAATAAAATTAGCTTACAAGTGTTGCATGTGTTTCATCAATGAATTAAACTGATACAATTAATTTGTTTGAAAATAAATTTGTTTCAAATAGACAATGACAATAAATTGTTTCAATATTCAAAATAATAATGTAACATAAAATTGAAGCATGTATTCAAGTGCTCATGAAACAATTTACCAAGGTAAATGGAAACGAATCAAAGTTTGTTAAGAATATAAAATGCTTGCATATAAATAATGAATTGC
>APFE030379847.1:0-20214 GCA_000404065.3 Pinus taeda
CCTGGTGAATTTTTGCGAGGCACAGGAATAGGGGAAAATCTTCCACTATGCATGGCTTCCGCTATCCATAGTACTGGTGGCTGGGGAATTGCCTGAGGACAGCCAGTTCCCCACAATTGCGAGGGATCTCATAAAAGCCAAGAAGTATGCTTCGATGTGGGCTACTAAAGACACGCACTAAATCCAAGATAGTAAAATATTCTGGGTGTTCATGGAGATGAACATTATAATGGGGATTAACCACAAGCCATAGTTATCACCCACTGTTTACAATAGCTTACAAAGCTTCATAGAGTTTAAGGCAAACTTCCATCACGTCTACATCAAGGTGCACAAGTACCCTGCTAAGAAGTGGAATCAACTACTGTATCGGGCCACAGATGATGTCATATTCGCCGTACTAGAGTCATGGCCTCGGAGTGGCGCACTCCAGCCCTCTCAGCGACAGAAACAGAAAAGTTTCCTGCACAGTAGAAGAAGGAGAAGAAAAAACTACAGATGGCGCAGTTGGCAGAGAAGAGAAGGAAAGAAGCAGTAGCTGCAGAAGCACAGAAGGAGCGCGAGGGCCGAAGTTACCTTCGCCTAAGCAGGAAAAAGAGATGGAGACAAAGACAGAGGAGGGTGGCACAGATCCAGAAAAAACATCTACATAGTTAAAGCACCATCATCTGAGAGAGAAGGTGGGGCCGCGAAAGAAGTCAAAAGTGTCTAAGACTTCTTTCGACCTGATCACCCTCACCGAGGGAGATATGCACAATATAAGGGAGATGGTGCGTGAAGTCACCATGGAGGCCCTCCAACAGTTGGTGAAGGAGAATTATATTGTGTTGGGATCCTTCCAGCACAGATTCAAGAGCTGTAGGTGTGCACTCCCCAAGTTGGTACTCTCTTGACCAACCTTGCAGTAGGAATGGTCGCGGCTAAGGAAATGCTACACACCCACATGGCCAACACAATAGTGTTTCCAAAAGGGGCACTGGTAACAACAAACAAGGCCAATAGGCCTACGACTAATGCATTGAAAGGGATAGGAATCAACATGGTTGCGCTCCCTTGGGAGACGCTCTATGTACTACAGGCTAGGGAGGGTCGTGCGCTATAGGTGTTGTGTGAACAAAGAATCAAAATGGAGCAACCGACCCTGCAGCATGATGAGGTTGTGGCACAAAGCCAACATATGGTTCAGGTTGTTCAGGAAGCCTTCCATATGATCCTTGAGTGAGCCATCCCAACAGAGGCACTAGCAGAGGCCTGCATCCAGAGGTTGGCAAAAGGAGTGCAAGAGGTGCGAGAAGAGATGGCCAAGGTCCAACTGGAGTTGAAACTACAGATAGCAGAGCTGCGATTGAAGGAATAGCCTTCAAATCCTCCAGAGGTAAGGGAACAACGTGATAGTGCCATTACATCAGGGATGGAGGAGATCATCAGTGTAGTGAAGGACTACACCAAAATGTTGGAAGAATCATTCGAGGTCCTCACAACTCTATAGGAGGACCCGAACATACAATGCTTAGAAACATAAGCGCACGAGCTACAATAACAGTGTGACAATGTCAAAGGGACCACACAAATGATGGCCCTTAGATAGAGGTGCGTGCGGATGCAACAGGCCAAAGCACTTGAGGAGCAGGTAGATGCAGTGCGACATAGAGAAGCAGTTTTAAAGGCACGTGTCTAGCCTTGGATCGATGAGGCCTTCATAATCACAACAACAATTGAAGGCAAGCTCACGTAGATGCAGGGGATGCAAGAGCAGATACAAGGAAGTAGTTCAGACACCACAGTCTCTGAACAACCCGTCCAGGAGATACAGTAGGCAGCCGCTTAGTGCGCTGCCGACCTTGCAGCAGTTCGAGTAGAATTGGGAGGTCTCTACGAAGATCTCCGCATCAACAGAGTGACTCGAGAGTGAGTCACAATGCTTGTGTTGGGGTCTTATTGGGTACGAGATCCCCCCAAGGAAATTTTTGGGGCTTAGAGCCCAAGTTTTGACTAAGTTCGATGTAAAGAATCCACTACTTGTGGTTGCGGAGCGCGAAGTTGTAATTAAGTCATAGGGTTGTCCGCCCTTACTTTTGTAATGTCATGTTAGCTTGAGAGGATTGTATAAATAGAGGAAATATCTAAGTGTAAAGGGATATAAGTGATCCATGTAAGATCTAATGATGATGAATTGAGTCTAAGTTGAAGCGCTGAGCCGAGTATTTGGGTAGTAGAGTAGGACAAGGCTCTGCAGCTGAGTGCACAGAGGCCTAGTAGTTCGCAGCTGAGTGCGCAGACCCCTACAACTGAGTGCACAGGGAAGGTTGAGTCTATAACCAATTGAAGCATTAGTAAAGAGAAGTTTTACAATATTTCTGTGTATCTTTTCCTATTTTATGCATTGAAGTATATTGGGTATGAATTGAAAGTTTACTATTTATTTGCTGTGTGAACTTATATGAATGTGTTGAATAAGTGAATATAAGATAAAGTATATGTTTACGAGAAGATAACTAACTGTTATAAAAAGATAAGTAAGGTCCACAGTGTAACTTGGGGAAATAGTGCAGATCGTTGCTTTAGCAGTGCGAAAGCTCCTCAGTCCCTGGTTAGAGCTGTGTGAAGTCGAGTATAATAAGGTGTGAATGCCTCGTAGGTCAAGAAAGTGAGCGAAGTGACCTGCCCGAAAATATTATGGTTGGACTAAATCGACCCCTCAGACATCTCAAGGGTTCAGAAACTTCCAACATCCCCCCATACTACTTCGGGTGAGACCCCAGTCCACTCTTCGCGGGCTATTGCCAAAAGGGCCAGTAGTATTGGGATTTGTTTGGCTAAATAACTTTGAACCTGGGTCAGGCCCCACCAAGCCAACACATGGATGGAATACACAGGAGATTCAGACATGCCACTACCTCCTGGGATGTAGTGGGGTGCTATAGGTAAAGCTTCACATTTGGTTGATTTTAATATTTTCATTTTTTGTTATTTTTTGGCATCCAACTAATTATCCGAAATGATCATGAAGATGTGGCCCCAGTGAGACCAGTTGGATTACGAAGATATGACTGGCGTGATTAGCAACTAGTTTCCCCCATAATACAGAACCTGGATGTGACAAAGGCACTGATAGAGATAGATCACAACCTAGAGAGGATGACTCTCGATATTCCAGATGATTTGCCTCTTTGCTATGAGAGGCATACTGCAGGAGTTCCTAGTCCTATTAACAGTTTTCTATGATGATTAACACGTGCTATTGTATGCTACCATGATCACCATCATGTGTATTGACTAGTCCAAGGGCTACCTTTTTTATTTTTGATGATGTATCGACATGTTTAGAAAATAAAGGCCATGGGGCCTCATGTCATTTGATGACCTTTTTTGTAAAAGGCACACTTATTTACCGACTTTTATATAATGAAAAATCTACTACTTCTATTTCTGATTATCTTGTACAATATGTGAATGAATATTGCACTGATTTATTTACAAATGTCTTACAAGTGACAATTTAACACATAATTAGCTAATACATTTGTTAATGAGCTTAAATTTCTCAGAATATGTTGATACTCAGTATAATCAAATTCTCATTCCAAGAGATGAACCCACAAAAAGATCGTTAACATGTAAGCACTTCTAATTGAATAAACAACATTCAAATGTAATACCACGAGTTGTGAATCTAACCTAACTATCAATTGACGAATGCCCAATGCAATGGAATCAGATAATAACTCAATCACTGTGTTATATTCTGCAATATTATTCATTGTTCGACAAATGGATATCCCATGAATAGAAATTAACTTGTCTGTGGGCGAATAGATGACCCAAGCTATAGAAGACAAATTCAGAGTACTATGACTAGCGCCATCAATGAAGCCAATGTAAGTCTGGGGTAATGTCAACATCTACAAATTAAGTGTAACACAAGATAAGAAAAAGAAGTAGTGAAAAATTGAAAAACTGCTAAAAGTTGTCTTCTGAAAAATTATGATATAGTAATATAAAAATGTTTCACCAAACAATATAAGCATAATATTTCTTTAGGTAAAGAGGCTTTCCCAAAGGAATTCCATCATAATCCACTAGTTCATCGACCCCTTTTTCCAGTGCACATTTTACAATATAAGGGCCATGCCACATAGGCTCAAATTTTCCAGTGCCTAACTTACCGTGCTTTTGATCATAGACCAAGACTAAATAACCTTCTTCATATGAACAAGGTTTAAAATTTTGATCATACTATGGTTTAGCTTGTTTCTTTTAGGCCTCGCTATCTAATGCAACATCAGCTTCAGCAAAGGTAGCTGGTAATAATTCAATTGCCAATTTAAAAGAAGATATCTCGCATTCAATGGAGTACCTCCCAAGATACAAAAATAAACAAGTACAAGCAACTGAAAAAGGTGACGATTAAGAACAAGTATCCGTTGTTGGTGATTGATTACTTATTTTATTAGTTGAAGGGAGAAGCAGTGTTCCTGAATATTGATTTGAGACCAGGATAACATCAGGTACGCATCAAAGAAGAGGACATCTATTAGACTGCTTTCTAGGCCAGGTATAGTAATTATGAACTTGTTTTGGTTTCTTTTGGTTTTATTAATGTTCTAGCTACTTTCATGTGTTAGATTAATAATGTGTTGCATCCTTATCTAGATAGGTTTGTGATAGTATTCATTGGTGACATATTGATATATTCTATGAAGAGTGTGAAAAACATCTAACAATATTGTTAAGACTACTAAGAGAGCATCAGTTGTATTTCAAACTTAGTAAATGCAGTTTCTTTCAGACAAAATAATTCGGGCATGTGGTTTCCAAGGAAGGTATAACAATGGACACAAAAAATATTAGAGGTATCATGGAGTGAAAAGCTCCTAGGAATATGGATGAGGCAGATCATTTATGGGAGTAGAATATTATTACAGGAGGTTCATCAAGAAATTCTCATAGATTGTCTATCCTATTACATCTTTGCAGAGAAAAGGAAAGAAATTTGAATGGATGGAGGAATATGCAACTAGTTTTTAGCAATTGAAGCAATTCCTTACAAATACTTCAATTATAAACATTGAATATCCCAACAAAGAGTTTGTGGTATGTACAAATTCTTGCAAGAGAGATCTTGGTAGATTTCTGTTGCAGGAAGGACATGTAGTATGCTACGAGTCAAGGAAATTAAATGAGCATGAGAAGAACTATGTGATGCATGATATTGAGTTGAAAACTATCATTCATTCATTCAAGATGTGGAGACACTATCTTCTTGGCAGAAGGTTCATTTTGATGAGAAATCAAAATGGTATGAGGTACTTGTTTAACCAACCAAATCTGAATTCTAGGAAAGCTAGGTGGTTGGTTATGCTAAGTGAGTTTGATTTCAAGATCAGGTACATTAAGGGTGAAGAGGACAGGGTTGTAGATGATTTTAGTAGAAGAGTACATGTAAAGCACATAACAATTATGAGTTCATATGGGAAAGATTTATAAGATCATATCTTTCAGGCAGGATAGTAGGATGGCAGGTACCAGTGGCTTAAGAAAAAGTTACATTAGTAGGGTACAAGTGAACAAGATGCGGATTATCATCTGATGACATATGGCTTGGTCATATTTAGGGACAAGATCTATGTGTCAGACAATAGTGAGCTCAAGAAGCTTATCTTGATTAACTTTCATGTCAAGCCATATTCAAATCACCCCTGTTACACTAAAATTTGTCACCATGACTATCTGCAGTTAATATGGCTCCATCAATAGTCATATTATCCTCCTTGTCAAGCCTGATACCTCTGCTCTCCATGTAAAACTTCAAGAAAGAGAGAAAGTCATTAAAAATCATGTTTATCTCTGGGTACGTAGGTTCTCTCTACCTTGCGTGCGTGTACGCATCCCAAGCTCATTGTCCCTGCGTACTTGTACGCTCTGTAAGTCAAGGGATGGATGCGTACTCCTGTAAAGGTCAAAAGGTGCGAGTTTCATCTTAAAAAAGTTACTTGTGGTCACTTCTAGAGCATTCTAGAAGATTGTTTGACATGTATTGAGCGCCTCCACATGGTTCATGCATCCCTATGATAGAGGAACTTATCCCATCAAGAGAGGAACTATCCCATCCAAAAGAGGGAGTATCCCATTGATGTTGGACCTGAATAAATTCCTCTAGAACACTATAAATGCAGGCATTGGGCCAGAGGAGGGGAGGTTGAAAGTTGAACATTTCAAAGGGTAGATGCTGCTGGAATTAGGAATTCCTTGTAGAAGCTTGTGAGGAGAGACTACCATCCTTTCTTGTTTCATTTGGAAGTGGGTGAGCTTGTCAAAGTAGAGGAAAACTCTTGCTGGACCCTGGGAGGAACTTGCACAACACCAAGGCTCAGCTTGTAATGGTTTCTTTTTTGTTTCCTTAATACAAATAAGTCCATTCTTCTCAATGATTTGTTGTTAATGAATTGTTTCATATACTCCTTGGTCTATATGTTGAATACACTTTGTTTTATGGAATATTCAAGTGTTATGTAATCTTTTGATTGTTATTGTATGCAGGTTTCGAAGTGAAGGAGGAGCTCATCTGGATCGACGAGGCTAGACTGCTTCAACGAGCGTTGGACTTCAGGTAGGATCGAAAAACACTTGGTTTCTCATATGATAATGCATGTTTAGAGAAGGATTGCTCTTAATTGTCTTGTTTGTCACTAGAAAGTCTTAGGCTTCTAGGGAGGTTGGTTTTGTCCACAAGATTAACTCTTTCCACATGACAACCCCTAATATCAAACTTCATTAACATCAGTTAAGAATTTCTACCATTGGCCGAACTTGAATAAAGAGGTGGCAAATTTTATTGTGAGGTGTTCAGATTGTGAATAGGTAAAAGTAGATTGTAAGCATTCAGGTGGTTTATTGTAGCTGATTTTGATTCGAGAGTGGAAATGGGAGGTCATTTCCATGGACTTTGTTTCAGGTTTACCGAGGACATATAGATAACATTGTTCTATTATGTTTGTGGTTGATAGGTTGATTAAGGATCTCACTTCATTCTAGTGAAGTCTACGAATTCAGCTAGTGAGGTAGATTAGGTTCATTAGGGAGATAGTGAGATTTTATGGTATTCATGGTTGGACTTATGACACAGATCTACCGTGCTCAAGAGGCATAGACAGTTGGGAATGTTGGAAAAAGTATTCCTCATATTTATGCAACATTGGATGATAGGAAGGTTGATCATCAAGAATCTATTATCAAGATGGAAGGTAAGTTTTGTGATCAATTTGTTTCTATTTTGATTGACCCTAGATCTAATTATATTTATATCAGCCCTGACTTGGTGGATAAGTGTTGCTTGAATAAAGAAGTGCATGCAGAGTCTTGGTTGGTGTAGTTGGCTACAGGTACCAAGAAAAAATTTCATCATTGGGTAAGATCGTGTGTATTTGAGCTAAATGGTATGTCTGCATCAGCGCATCTAAATGTGCTTCCATTGGGATCATAAAATATGTTGTTGGGTATGGATTGGTTATACATTCATAGGACTAAGGAAGATTGCTATGATAAGGTTATTGAGTGCTTGGATGATGATGGAGAGAGGTGAATCTTGTAGGGTAAGAAGAAACCTACATCAATGAGAATGGTTACATCTATGCAGGCAAAATGAAATAGCAGGAAAGGGTGTGTATTGTTTGCAGTTCATATTTCTCGTGACAAAGGAAATGATGTTGAGGATGTTGAAGGCTTGAATAGGTACTCAGTTTTCCAGTAGTTTTAGGATGTGTTTCGAGTAAAGATCCTAGAGTTACCACCTCATAGGGAAGTGGAATATTCTATTAAGTTGATGTTGAGAACAACACCAACATCAAAGACACTGTACAAGATGATCACTCTGTAGTTGGTGGAATTGAAGCTGCAGTTTAAGGAAATTATTTATAAAGGATACATGTTTGGGGATTATGGGTTTATTGTGGTTCCTTTTGGTTTGAATAATGCTATAGCTACTTTCATGTGTTTGATGAATAATGTGTTGCGCCCTTATCTAGACAAGTTTGTGATAGTATTCATTGATGACATATTAATATATTCTATTAGGAAGAGCATGCAGAACATATGAGAAAAATTTTAATACTTTTTAGAGAGCATTGGTTGTATTCCAAACTTAGTAAATTTAGTTTCCTTCAGACAAAATTTCATTACTTGGGGCATGTGGTTTCCAAGGAAGGTATAACAGTGGACCCAGAAAATATTAGAGCTATCATGGAGAGGGAAGATCCTAGGAATGTAGATGAGACATATCATTTATGGGACTAACAGGTTATTACAGGAGACTCATTAGGAACTTCTCAAAAGTTTCCTATCCTATTACATATTTTCAGAGAAAAGGAAAGAAATTTGAATGGACAGAGGAATGTACAACTAGTTTTCAGTAGTTGAAGCAATTTCTTACAAATGCTCCAATTCTAAATATTGAAGATCTCGACAAAGAGTTTTTTGTATGTACACATGCTTGCAAGAAAGGACTTGGTAGAGTTTTGATGCAGGAAGGACAAGTAGTATGTTATGAGTCAAGGAAATTAAATGAGCACGAGAAGAACTATGTGGTGCACGATCATGAGTTGGTAGTTATCATTCGTAAATTGAAGATATGGAGACATTATCTTCTTGGCAAGAGGTTCACTTTGATGAGTGATCACAATGGGTTTAGGTACTTGTTTAACCAACCTAATCTAAATTCTAGGCAATCTAGGTGGTTGGTTATGCCCACTGAGTTTTATTTCGAGACCAGGCACATTAAGGATAAAGAGAACATTATTGCAGATGGTCTTAGTAGAAGAGTACATGTAAATCACATAGCATTTATGATTTCACATGTGATAGATTTATATGATCATATCTTGCAGGTAGGATAACAGGATGATAGGTATTAGTAGCTTAAGCACAAGTTACATTAGTATGGTACAAGTGAACAAGATGTAGATTATCATCTAACGACATATGGCTTGGTTAGATTTAGGGACAAGATCTATGTGTTAGAAAATAGCAAGCTCAAGAAGCTTATATTGAGGGACTTGGGGTCATCCTACAGAGTTGTGAGGATCCCAAGTGATTCTTCCAACATGCGGTTGTAGTCTTGCACTGCACCTCCAATTTCTTCCAGTCCCACTGTGACAACACTAGCATGCTATTCTCTAACTTCCTAGGGAGTGAATTTCCGTGCCTTTAGCTGCAGCTCAGCAATCTGAAGGTTCAGCTCCAACTAAACCTTGGTCGTTTCTTCCTTTGCCTCACAGACCCCTGCTGCCAACCTGTGGATCCGCACCTCTGCTGGTATGTCTTCTGGGATGGCCAGCTCCGAGATGCTTCTAGAAGCATCCTCTATCACCTATACCACTGTTGATTTATGATACCAATTCGTCATGTTGAAAGCTTATTTGTTCCATGTTTATATTTTGTTCACTGAGAACTTGGAGCGTGAGACTCTCCTTAGCCCGCAGCTCTGCAGTTATCCCATCCTGAATAGTGACTTCAACATTCACTTTCTCGCCAACCAATGTGACATCACAGGCCCTCGTACATGGTCGCAGACCTTGTGACTCTTTGTTTCTACATGCACCTACATTATCTCGCGGCTCCCGGGTATAATAGTTTATAGTCTCGCGCTCCCTTCCAACTGCCTGGAGTGCTAAGACTTTACTTCCCTCAAGTAGTCAGGTCGGCACACCACCTATGTAAATGTCCGCCCTGGAATCTATCACTTTACCAGGGAAATACCCACCTTTCATTGTTACAAATGTCAGCATGCACGTTACCATTGGAAATGTGCTACGCTGGTTGATTCGCTTAGTAATATGTGGTCCAAGTGAAGGAATCAGTTTGATCAATTTGTGTTGATAGTCTTCAATCCTATCAGTAGGGTGTTGCGCACCCTGCTTTCGCACCCTGATCTTCTTATCGAGAAAATATTTTTTTATCTTAATTTCTAGTTTCCTTACTTTTGCTTCTATCAGCGCACTCTTCCTCCTTAATCACACCCTTTCCTTCTCAAGGTTTCTAAGCCTGAAATTTCCTCGCTCGAATTCTTCCTCAAATCCTAAGCATTCAGCTTCCTTTAGTTGCATGATCATTTCCTTCAAAGCGCTACAGGTGGTCATAGCTACTAGCGTTGTCCTGCGTGGATTAGGTGCTTGCTACTCCATGGGGGCTTTGGTGGTTGCCTCATATTCCAGCCTTGGACATGCCTGTGCCGTCAGGTTTTTTCACATGGTCCTATAAACCCATAGAACCATTGGTACGCGCAGATTCCAGTTAGTCCATTCCACACCAAAGACCTTGTTCAGTGCTTCACATAATTTGGTAACGGCTTCTATGTGGATGTCCTTTAGTGCACTACATCTTTCCATACTTCTTAGTTCCAATCAGAGGGGTCATTCGTGTCATTGCTTTACTCGCACCTAACTACTGATCCCATTCCTTATCGCACCAAATGCCAGTATCCACCTAGACAAGTGGGAGCACAGGCTGGTTCGTCCAACAATGTCGTTTGTAAGTTGCCTTAGTAGCTCCCCAAACCCTGTGCACATCATCCTTCTACATTTGCACCAATCCTCGAAACTTTGTCAGGTGTGTACCCCACCATCGTGTGGGCATAGCACACAGTGCCCACTTCAGTGCATCAAAACACTGTGGCTCAAGTACTTATTTTTCAAATTTGGTCAAAAATTCATCTATCTTGCTCAACCCATCATACGTAGGCATATTTCTAATCTCCGCCATTACACAATGCAATGACCTCGTCATCATGTTACAATTGAGCATGGTTATTTCGTGTAACCAGTTCTGCCATTGTTTGATCTTTTCATTAGAGTCTGAGGTGCAGGAGCTTTTGCATTCCCAAGAGACTTAGCCATTTGCAGTTGGGTTTACCCGATCTTTCTCTTGCACAATTATTTGGTAGATGCAGTCCAAATCGTCGTTATTATCATAGTCACACTCTGGCTCCGTGTAGCTGTTCCCTCTGCAGGGTCTAGAGGCACCACTACGTGCAGTGACTTTTTCTCAAAAATCATCTTGCAGTTTTTTATATTTATTACTCCATTCATGTCAGTGGCCCAATCTATTCCCAAGAGCGTGGGGTATGGATTGTTGTCATCAACAATCTCTATTACATCATGAATATCTCTAGAATATCTATTGTTGCATCCCCTGATGATGGACTCACTTGGTAATCTGAAATGTTGGGTTCATAAAACTCTATAACAGGTCATTCCTCCTCTATTTAAATCTCTATTACTTCAAAATATTCCAACATGCTTGTTCCTTCAATATCGACTGTAATTCCTTGCAATCTCCCCATTGGTATGATCTTTTGCTGATTCGCCATTCTCAGCTGGATAGGTGACTATTGCAGAGGAGGCCTACCAATGTGTTCCTAGGCTTGCTTTAGTAGGTCATTCACATCTGACCCTAGATCCAGAATCACTTGATCCATTTCATACTCCCTGATCTATGCAGCCAATCTCATCTCCCTTCCTATTTGCATCACGTGCTTCTCGAGCTTATGTACTACACACAGTTCACCTGGTGCAGTCCCAATACATCTAGTGGTGAGTTCCTGTATTCCTTTCATAGTCTTTTCATCGTGCAACAACTTCATACATGTCTCCAAAAATTTAGTAAGCATTGATGGGTCTAGTTCAGGCTCCTATCTGTCATTACTCCCTGAGGTGGACGCCTCTGCGAAGCTCTTCTTCGCTTGAATTAATGTTTCCTTGGAATGCTCTAAATCAAATTTTGGTTCCTTCATTGGAGCCTTGTGAACCCAGGTACTTTCTTTGGGTTGCTTACCTTTGTCATCGCCTATCGTGGTACCACTTCGAAGAACAATATTTATGCTTGGGTCCTTCGCGCGTTTCTCAAACCTCATCATTTATAGGTTCTGCGTCGGGGGAGGTTGAAGTGTCCCCTTATTGTGCAACCTTGCTATGACTGTGGGACAGTCCTCTAATTCATGGTCAAACATCACGCAAGGCACACATGAGGGATGCGTTGGATTTGTGCAATCTCGGGCATAATGTCCTGGCCTCCGCAACTGTAACATATTAACTGTCCTCAACCTCTTCCTAGTTCCATTCCAGCTCAACCTCGTTCATGCCCCTAAAATGTAGTGCGCTCCATCCCTGCATTTTCATCGAGGGCCCATGCTTCAGTCTGAACTCTGTAGGTGGGAGTCCGATCCATCATCAGTTCATAACTTCTATAGGTGTTCTTGTCATGACCCACTGATCCACATAAATTACATAACAACTGCTAAGAATTCTGTGTATATTGTTGTAGTAGATGGCAGTTATCTATTGCATCCTTCCATCCTATCTGAAAAATTGCACACCATAATGCAGGCACCGCGCTCGATCCTACTTGTGCCTCCGGTCTCAGTGGCATTAATCCTCCTCCCGCCAGGTAATTTGCGAACACTGGACAATGGTCCTTGTCATGTCCCTTGATCTAGATTTAAATAGGAATGTAACAAAATATAGAGAAAACCATATACACAAAGATGCAGCAGAAATAATACTTCATTTCATTACTGTAAAATACTGAGATATGCTTACAAACAGAAATGCAAATAAAGCAGCTAGGGCGATGGTAGCTTATCTCTCAGAAGAGATGTGGTGGCTACATGCCTATGAACTGTGTTACAATGAGGCTCGAAGGCCTATTTATTGTTGAGAAACAATGGAAAAGCCTTAACATTCCAAAACCTAACCCTAGAAGATGAAACGCCAAACTGTGGGCCCTGTTTGGGTAAATTGGTACATCAACTTCCTGGGGTCGTAACTTTGGCATACGATCTCTGTTTGACGCGTACAATAGCTCGTTAGAAATATCTATCCGAGCACTACCACCTTGGGAAGGGAAACAAGGATCCATGGACCCACGTTGCGCCCAGATTTCCCAAAAAACGTCGTTTAGGGCCTCAAAACAACTCCGGAAGTTCAGGACGCAAAAAACTGCTAAAAATAGTAAACTGTGCTACATTTTAGGAAACTTAAAAACTAAAAGAGACAATTGTGGGGGTACAAATGGGATAGGTGGGTGGCCACCAACATCCACCTGGATCATCCTTGGCCCTTACACTTTACACACCATACTTCCTCGTGCACTTTTGGGTGAGCTGTCATGTCTTGTTTCAAACTCTGCGTTTACAGACACAAGTTCTACAACTGCGTGTGTATTTGCTGAATTCCCAAGTTAGTATCTTGCCTCAGGGTTTCATGCAATAGCATCACGACTTCCAGGGCCTCGACCTGAGTGGTTAGCTTCTGTTGTGTCAGTGTGTTCTGTAGGTGCAGTGTTAATGACACTACAAACCACACGAGGTTTTGCCCATGTGTTAGTTTCATGTTTGCTTCGCAAGTTTTTCACTTCAGTCTCTAATCTAGAACCCATGGGGTTTTGCCTGGCAACATCATGATTTCCTTGAACCCAATGATTGACTGTGCTTTCGACTTCAGCCTGCTAAATTCTTTGATCAGCACTGCTTGGATAACTACAATCCCTGGATTCATGTTGTCACTAGAATCCTTAATGTACAAAGTCAGCACGCGATCCTGTAGAGTGTTGACTAGTGTTTCCTTATTTATATTGTCATCTATGACTCCTTGCGCTTCCCAAACACATTTTACCATGAACTAGAACTGGTCCGAGTCTTCATTCCCTACTCCCCTAAATACTAGAAATTTTATTTCACTTGCCATATTGAACTGTGGTGGTGGTAGAGGTGGTGTGGGCAAAGACGGGGTTGAGAATGATGAGACTAGTGGTGGTGTAGGTGGGAGTGGTGTACGCAGAATTCATTGCCTTATCAAACTGACCGAACTTCTTGGTGAGACCTTTGTGAGCTCTTCCTCGCTCTCTTGTAGAGGTGAAATCAAAGGGTTTGTTTCTAACTCTACACTACCCTCGTTTCTATAGATTTTCCCGCTTCACATAGCCCCAAACATCAATTTATTCGCATCACCTACTTTTCAAACAGTATCATTTCAATCCAAGTGTTCAAGGATTTAATGTATTTACCTCACGGTCCTTTGAGGAAGTGTCATTCTACATCGCTATAGCTGACTGAAGTATCTACCACAAAATCAGTGATAAATCCTCCTATAATTCGATCGAGCTAGTTATCCAAAACACGCACGATCTTATATTCCGATGCTTCCAGTCTGCACACCAATTCTGGGGTCCACACAATAGGTTTTTCGAGTCTACACCTTCTTTAATTGTCTTCTAGCTTCGCAATCCACTCATACAACTTAGTTGGGAAGGATGCAAACAAAATTTCATGGATCTCTGTATATAAATAACAGTCTAGCCAATTTTCTTTTGATAACCACAGATTCATGTTTTCCTACATTGCGAACTCATGAATCTTCCAGTCCAACCAATTTTCAATTTATTTCTTTGTTGGATTCCAGTGATCTGACATAGGACATCTCTTATGGATATCCCGACCCTGGCAATGCAACCATTTGTTGGCTTATTGGGGCCTGACCTAGGTTCAGAGTTAATTAGCCAAACAAATCCTGGTACTACTAGCACTTTCGATAACAGTATGCGGAGTGCGGACTGAGCTCTCACTCGAAGAAGTGTGAGAGGGTGCTAAAACTAGGTTTTTGTACCCTAGAGATGTCTAATGAGGTCGACTAGTTTGAGGTTTGAACCTACACGCAGATCGCCTCACACACTTTCCCGTACCTTGATGCTTGATATTTGGCCTTTGCGTATCCCTTACTGAGGGTTGAACACTGCGCTCTGTGCTATTACTCCAAAACTTATTTCTATTTCCCGATACTAGCTAGTTGAGTGCTTTAAGTTATAATTAACAACATAAAACATTCATACAGATATGCGCAAAAAACAAACAGTATAATTGAAAAATATATCAACCAAATATTAACCCAAGAATAGATACACAAAATTATAGCCAAACTTCTCTTTATTATTGATTTTCTTGGTTACAGATTCAACTCTGCCCTATGCACTCAGCTGCGGATTACTAGGCCTCTATGCACTCAGCTGCAGAGCCTTCTCCTACTCTACGACCTAGAAACATGCTTACGCACTTAGATCATTCAATCATATCCTTTCCTATTCATCTATTCCTCATCAGATGTCCTATTACATCTAGAGCCTCCCTCTATTTATAATCCCATGGTCTGTGGACCATGGGTAGGCCAACATTACATTACAAGACTAGGGCAGACAACCCTATGACTCTATCATACTTTCGCGCCCAACGCCCGCAATTCGGAGAGATTTACAAAAAAATTCGGTTAAAACTTGGGCTTTAAGCCCCAAAACATGCCTTTTGCAGAGGGAATTCCATGCCCAAGAATTTCAAATGGAGGAACAAAATACCTTTCTTCTTGACATTACATTGAACTTGGAATTTTTTATTCAATTTCTTCTTCATCACTTTCAAATGGAGGACCAAAAATTCTTTCTTCTTGACACATTTTATCAAATTTAAGGTCGAGGTCCTTCTTCAACATGATGAAAATGTTATTTTTTTCAACATGTGGACGCATCACTTCCTTAAAAACCTTCCTTTGCCAATGTTCTCAAGCTAGTCCTTTGTAATTCCATTTAGACATGAAGAAAAGAATCTCATCATGATATCCTCATAAGAGAGGCCAAGTACCAAAGATGGAAAGTATACTAAGGGTGGACAATAAGAGTCCTAACATATTTATAATGCAAACCATTCAAGTGAAGATCTAAAGTGGGTGATAATAAAGGAAAATAATTTTAGAGGCAAGAAATACAATACTTAGAACTAGGAATCTTTGTTAATGATTTTCCTTCAAATTTAATTTATAACTAATAATTGTAGATTTCAGTAGCTCAGAATGTCTCAACAAGCTATTAATAGTAGGATTCTCATTAGAGCAGATCTATATTGTTTTTAAGGGGGGCACAAGAACACTTTTGGAGGGTAAATTTTTTAACTTTGATCGAAAGAACTAAGTGTTGGCCCTGTCAATATAGTATAGTGGATAAGTGAAAAATATGGAATTTAATCACGAAATGACATCTCAATGGATTTTTGATAGCTTATGTTGTCCAAGTTGTTAATGCATTATTCATGGCCTATTTTATAGTTTTCATTTTTAAAGTATGCATAATTTGAGGATGCCCCATTTTATGTCAAACATTATTTCACAAATTCTGCTTATTAGAGGTAGTTTGAGTTGCTCTAGCTAGAGTAGCCTTGCTCTTGCTTGGCCTATTTGAATCCCTTGGTTTAAGTTCTCCACGATTGTGCTATTGTTATTATATTTAAATTTTTTTTATTTTTGATTTGGAGTTTCTCTTTGTGATGAAAAGTGCTTCCCTTGGATGGTCTAACAAACTTTGTAGGATGATTAGCATTCATAACACTATTTCTTTGGGGTTTCAATTTTGTCATTTTAGATGAATATAAATAATAAAATTTGAATAGAATTGTTATGTCCTACTTAAATTTTTTGTTTCAAGGTTGTCTCGAATGCATGAACAAAATATGGTAAATTTCATATTCAAGCCCTAGATTTATATGTGCTTCATAAATTCTAACATTGAATCCAAGACTAGAATAAGCTCTTGTAAATTACATATGTGATATCCAGTAGTTTAGACTAAACTAACCTCTTTTGTGAAGGTTTATTCACTAGATTTAGAGTGGATGGAGAGCATCTCGAGTGCAGGTAAATATATCCTTGATGTTTGTATTGGAGTTGTGCTTTATGGCTGGTAAGGAAGATAAGGTAGCTTGTTTTAAAGAGTTGAGGAGTTCCATATGTTGTGAAATAAGTGATGTTGAAAGAAAAATAAAGACTCTCTTTGGGGGATTGCGATGAACTGTGAAATTAGGGTAGTGTTGCCACTCATTGTATACTCCCAATTCACAGTTTAACAATAACTATAGTTTACTCCCTTTTTACTCACTTTTAATTCATTAGCGTGAGGATCCATTTTTATTTTGAAAACTAGTTGATGAACTCAGTGCAGGAAATTAAGTAACACGTCGTGCAGGCCACACGATTGATACCATAAACACAAATTTGAGATCAAGCCTATCTACTCCACATATGGTCACCAACTATTTAATGAGGTCGATCCTTAGCTGACAATCACCTCCACTAGGCTAGTAAACAATTTGACATACAAGTTAAAGTGCCCACATTATGAGGGTATCTCTTCAATTATTTTTTGACAACATTATCTTCATCATGTGCAAAGTTCATTTTCATTTTTGTTGGTTGCATGTTCAAATCTAAATGCATTTATTTCATTAAAATAACTCTTTTCTTTAGTTTTCGTATTCATAAGAACTGAATGCAAAATTTCTAAATATAAAATTTGTAATAATTTAAATTTAAACTTTTTGAAAACTAAGTTAAGAAGTAGTTTTTAAATGTTAAACTTATATCTGCATATATATTTGTATTAAGATAAATAGGCAATTAAATTTGGGTGATACTTTTCAATTGAGCTATTTATTGATATTTTATTACTATTAAAATATAAATGAAAAAAAATAAAAAATTAATAATATTTGTATTTATATTTAAATTGTATTGAAAATAATGAAAATGTTTTGTTTTGTTCTTTTAATGTTTTCATCTATAATTATTTTGATAAGGAATTCACACACACATATATATATCATTTTCATTACTACCTAATTAAAATCTATTCTAAAGTCTTTATTACTCAAGTCATTTAGAGCTTTAAAAGAGGAAATAGGGCATATCGCTAACGTTTTCAAAACCAATAGTTAATCCATCCCTAAAATTGTCAAAGACTTTCACTTAGCCCTCTATTTGAAATCCATAATATTTCATTCCACTATCCCACTCGTAGCACTAATTCCCCCTCTGTATATCCATGATATACTCATTATCATATTTAGAATATTTATAAAAGGAATTTTGCATTTTTTTCAAACCTTGTGAAATATTTAAGTATATAGATTTTGTGCAAAATCCTACATTGGAAAAACTGGAAAGGAAATCAAAACAAATTTCAAAGATTGTATCACTAAGTCAACAACCAAACACTCTACAAGTTCTTCAAAAGTTATCTACAATTTGAGTTTTTTAGCATGTAACTTAGTGGGCATGATTGTGCGTAAGATTTTCCTAAAGGTTGAATACTATGCTTGTAATGTATTTTTTCTATGGTGACATTTTATTTTCTTTATTTATATAGGTCATCTAGCCACATAGTTGCCACTATTGTCCAACTAAATAAAACTTTTTCGAGTTTCTTTCTTTTCTGAGAATAATGGCATTGACATTGTTGATGTTGAGGTATATGTCATATAAGTATTTTATAGTCTACTTTAGTTTATATTTCAATGTTCATCATCTTTCGTGTCTTATACTTTGCATTGTATATTCTTTCATTTTCACAATAGAAACTTAGTATTGATGGTAAGAAGTAGGAATTGAAGAAAGCAGAGAACAATGACACTTAAGCGACAAATGTAGAAAGAGAGAGAAGATAATCAATCCAATGATGCCCTTAAAGCCGATATCATGCAAAATGTCAGTCAAGCCTTTAGAGTTGGTGACTTCACCTTCAATGCCTTGATAAAACAATGATAATGGTTTGAAGTGATAAAACAATATTTCATGTGTAAATTGTAGTCCAACCAATGTTAAGCTGGAAAATCGCATTATAATGTTTGATATTTCATATAATATAATTAGTGGTTTAAATTATTTATAGTTGTAATTGATATTATTTAGTATTGTAATTAACTTATATAACTTTGCATTTTCATATTAAGTGAAAATGCACATTTTATGATATTTTTTAATTTAATCACAAAACCATACTAAGTAATTTATATTGATTAATAATGAACACAAAATCAATTGAAAAATAAAACTTCTAAATTATTAGTTTATATTGATTAATGATGAACACAAGTAAAATGAGTAATACAACAACTAAATAAACAGTTTATAATTATTATTAATAAAAGTAAATGAAATGAATATAAACTACTAAATAATTCATTTAGTAGTTTATATTCATTAACATAAACTAATGAATATATTAATATATATATATATATATAATATATATATAATTTCTCTTAAAATATAAACTACTAAATGAATTATTTAATAGTTTATATTCGTTTCATTTACTTTTATTAATCATCAATTATAATGATTATAATAATTATAATAATCATATTATTATAAACAATAAATAAAATGAATATAAACTAAAAATAATTCATTTAGTAATTTCTATTCATTAATATAAACTAATGAACATATTAATATTAGTTTATAATATATATATATATAAAATATAAACTACTAAATGAATTATCTAGTAGTTGTATTCATTTAATTTACTTTCTATAATAACATTATATATAATATATTTCATATATATATATATATATATATATATATATATTATGATGATGATGGTGGTTAATGTTCGCTGAGACCAAATTTTGGTCCATTAGATGTAAAGAAACAAATTATTTAGTTTGATTTAAGATTTTATTCCTATGCTCAAAAGGCTTTGAAAGAAGCATGTCGAGCTCACTATAATTTTGACATCATAAAAGGCTAGGAAGGTCAGTATTGCGACAAAGATTATGAAACTGAGATCTAATGTGGCTATACGCGGGGCACTCTAAGATGAAGTGGTTTTCATCCTCGATGTTCCTATGCTCACATAGATGGCAGATCCTTTCCATCCATAGTGTTTTAGGAACTGCCCAACGACCTGTTTCACTATGGAGCACATAAGAATTCGTTCTAATCTTCGCTATATTAATTTTCTTCTTTGAGATAGTTAAAATAGAGAGATACTTTTGATCTTCTAGGGTGGGGTTGATGACCTTCTTATAATAACTTTATTTTCTTTTAGCCGCTAAATCTTTCTCATACCACATTTTTCTTTGAACTTAGAAGTAACAATATTTTTATTGTTATTAATGTTTTGCAATGCATCATCCTCGTTCATCTCCCAATAGTTTAACTAGGCCCTCGTGTCTTTATACCACCCCCATTTGAGCTTTAGGTGGTTTTGGCTGGAATTTAAAACTAGCTTAGAAAGTTTATGATCTCCTATGTTATTGAGTTGGTGCTTATATAGCAAAAGCCTAATCATAGCTAGGTTCTTGATAGGAGAAAGACCTACTTTTATAAAGAGAATATAATA